>BQNB010002542.1:0-123738 GCA_026074375.1 Tanacetum coccineum
GATCCCAATGAATTAATCTTTAACTTCTTAGCTTTAAGTAAGGTTTAGTATCCTTGGATAAATCAAAAGAAACTAAGAATGAAACTTTGAGTTGAATGATATAAACTATGCGGAATCTAGTTTATATCACTAAGAAGAATAACAATGAAACAATAATGAATAACAATGAATATAATCAAAACAATAAGCTTCAATATATTAATACGAACACTCTTTGACAGTGTTAGGGTTTACAACTTTGAAGCTATGAAAAACTCTATGCGTTTGATACTTATAATTCTATACCCTAGGACCTCCTTTTATACACCAAGGAGTCCTACTAGGTTTACAATACATTCCTAACTTATCAAGATATTTTCTATAAACAAAACATGATCTTCTATACAAATAAGGAATACATATCTTCTTTACAAATAACTAATACTTATCTTCGTAAGTATTCTTGTTCTCCACATAATCTTTATCTCTTCTCTGACATGTTTTTGATCATATCTCTGTCATCATAATCCTTCCAGCATTTGTAATTACTCAACAGTTGTATCTTTATAACCAGCAGCACAAACTGAGTATAAGCAGTAGTAAGTACTAGCAGTACTAACTTTATGTTAACAGTTGTAACATTACTCTAGCAGTACTAAGTTATACTAACAGCACTAAGTTACACTAGCAATGGTAACATTTGTACTAATAGTATTAACTACTTAGCATATCTCCAGTCTTCAACTTTGAGCAGTCTTAACATCTACTGACAGTTGTAACTTTATACTAACAGTAGTAACTTTACACTAACAGTAGTAACTAGCAGCAGTAACATTATACTACCAGTACTAACTACTTAGTATAATTATCATTAGAACTACTGAACAGTACTAAGTTAACATGACAGTATTAATGTATACCTGAGCGGTAGAAAGTCTTTGAAGTCTTTTGATCCCAACCGTACTTATAGTGTTGAGAGGAAGTGCGGCGTACTTCTGATAAGTGCGGCGTACTTGACATATCTGAGGATAAGTGCGGCGTACTTATGATAAGTGTGGCGTACTTGTAGCCTTTTTGTCTCGAGGCCTTATTCTTTACTTTTATCTTGATTTCCAATATGTGTAAACACTTGAGCTTTGTCTTGAGATGTCTTCTAGTGAACCCGCTCATATTTTATGCTAAGGAGAACCAAAAGCTCACTAGAAATGATTAAATATAAATAAATAACATCGCCGAAAACATGCATAATTTAGGCATTATCAAATACCAACAATCATCTTTGTGATTCTGATAGCAAATGTATTGACCCGGTTTCTGCCTAAAGTTGTATAGAGGGCTTCTTTATTTTCACCATTTATCCTTACATTTCTTTTTAATTCTTTAACCCCTTCAATGCTTACTAAGACGTCATCACTAACACCTTGTTGTGATTCATCCAGTGTTAGCTTAACCTTAGTCGGCATTCTTCCTGTATACTCATTCTTCTCCATCATACCTAAGGACTGGTATTTCTAACTATGGAGTGTCCTTGGGTAGATCCCTTCGGTTCTGGTTAGATCATAGGACGAGTACCTAACTTAACCACCTTTAGCATGAATTATGTGGAACTTTGTGAATTGCTCCCCCTCAATTTTACATATGACACCAATTAAAGATTGAATGACAACATTTGTAAATGTGTCGAGCACATAATTATGAAAGATTATGAAATGTCATTGAAGAATTCTTAAAAAATTATGCTCAGACACGTGATCATCTTATAACAAGTATTCTAATGTTAACCATGTCGTTATTACCACTTTATTATTAAGATTTTAGATAATGTTTTGAATACATAAGAATTGTCGTATGAAGATGTATCCAAACACAATAAAAGATTGTTTTTCGAAAAACTCCCCCTCAAAAATTGATCCAATTGCAAATTGTTGTCTTTGAAAAAGTTGTGAGGGATGGAGTGTTGAACATACATTTTTTAAAGATACCAAATATTGTAAATCACATTTTGTGAAAAACTATCTTGAAAAGACTAGAAAAAATTATGTTCAACTTGTTTGAAAAACATCATGTTAGAAGACTTGTCTTCTAACGCCAAGGATAAGCGTACTGAAACGTATACTCTTCTTTGTCATTCGGGTCCGAGTTGCAATATGAAATTGATTACAAGTCATCTAAAGAAAATTAGAAATGACATGTTTTGAAAATGTTGGAACTTCTGTTCGAACTTCAATTTACATACCCACTTCATTTACATACCCGTGTCAATGTTAATCAACATATCTAGTTACCTAAATGTTATCGATTCCAAGAGACATGTCGAAGAAGATTCTTTTTGGAATTTTTTGATTTTTTTGATTTTGTATTTTCTTTTTGAGATCGTATATTGTTGTATTTGGTTTTATAAAAATATTTACATGTTGTCCTCAACACTGTTATTTGATGGTGGAATTATCAAATCTGATGTATGTTGAACATTCGTTGTAGGTTGTTTGTCTTGTTGTTTAGAATTATCAGAGAGAGCGGAAGACTTTGACACACTTTCATTTCTTGCAGTGAAGTATTCTTTGAACAAAGGACCGAATAGAAATTTAAACTCTTGTAATGACGGAGCATTCATGTCTGTTGAAGGAACAATTGTGGTCTTAAATCCTGAGTTCTGAACTGTTATGATCAGAAGTTATTGCTTGTTTATCATATTAGAATTCCATGAAGCCATGGTTTCTGAGATATCTGTTTTTTCAGCAACCAAACTCTAAGTCCTTCCTTTTAAGGATTGAAAGATGTATCTACACTTAAGTTAAAAGTGCCACTAATCTAGCCTTATTTCTAGATACTATATCGTTTTCATCTATATTATTTCTAAAGACCCATTTTGTTCCTATGACGGACTAACTAATAGGTAAAGGGACTAATTCCCAAACATCATTAGCTACAAATTGATTTAGTTCTTTTTGCATAGTTAGAATCTAACTTTCATCTTTTAATGCTTCATTAACATTTTTAGGTTCTATTATAGATATAAAACAAAAAAAGTTATTATGATTTTTGGCTTGAGACCTTAAGGTTCTTTAATTAAGGTTTCCTATGACTTGATCTAGTGGATGATTCTTTGACTCCTTAATGTTAATGATTTCGTCAACTTCTATTGACTCATCTTCTTCATTGTAATTTACTACTTTGGTATTCCTTTTAAATAGGTTCTTCTTCACTAACATCATCATCAACCAATGGTAATAATTTGGTAGGAGGAGGACTTTCATCGAATGTCACGTTGAGTGATTCTTTGACTTTCATTGTGTGTTTATTTAATACTACATAAGCTTTACTATTCTAAGAATACCCTAGAAAGACACCTTCGTATGACTTTGGGTCAAACTTGGTTAGATAGTCTTTAGTATTCAAAATGAAGCACTTGCTTTCAAATACTTTAAAATATTCTAAAGAAGGTTTCCTACCTCTAAATATTTCATAAGGGGTTTTTCCTAGTATTGGTCGAATTAATATTCTATTTAGTATATAAGTTGACGTATCAACGGCATTACACCAAAACTTTTGTGGAAAGGATTGTTCGTTAAGCATAGTCCTAGACATCGCTTGTAAGGTTCTATTCTTTCTTTCTACTACCTCATTTGATTATGGAGTAAGTGGAGCCGAGAAGTTATGAGTAATGCCTTGTGCATCACAATAAGCTCCGAATTGTACTTCATTATCAAATTCTCGACCATAATCCGTTCTAATAGCTATTATAGAGCTACCTAGTTGGTTTTGAATTTTCCTACTTAATATTTCAAATTTCTTAAAAGCTTCATTTCTAGTTTTTAGAAATCTAGTCCATGTATACCTAGAATAATCATCTACTACAACTGAGGTGTATAGATTACCTCTATAGCTTTTAATTGCCGATGGACCAAATAAGTCCATATCTAATAATTCTAAACATCTTTTAGTGGAAAGTGGAAACCATATTTTTAGCTTTATGACTTGCATGAGCTTGCTTCCCAATTTTGCAAGCATCACAAAAATGTTTATCATATTTTAGCTTAGGTAAGTTTCTAACTAATTCTTTAGATGACAACGATTGAATTAAACGCATATTTGCGTGACCAAGTCTTCTATGCCATAAGGTAGAATTATCCACTACCGTGGCGAGACATAATTTGTCTTGAGACTTATTTCCTAATTTCATTACGTATAGACCATTTTTCCTAATCCCGTTTCCTATGATTTTACTATATTTAATTATTTCACTACCTTCTTCCGTGAATAAGACTTGACACTTATTGTCACAAATTTGACCGACACTAAGTAAGTTAAATGCTAAGTTATCTACGTGTTCTACATTAGATATAGTAAGAGAGTCATTAGAGATCGTACCTTTGCCTATGATCTTTCCTTTTAAGTTACTTCCAAAAACAACATTACCTCCGTCGTATGCTTTGTAGGTAGAGAATAAACTCTTGTTACCGGTCATATGTTTGGAGCAACCACTATCTTTGATCCACTCATCCGGTTCCAAGCATGTTCTCAAGCATACCTATTTTAACAAAAACAAATTCAAGCGTTTGGTCCCCAATATCTCATGGGTCCGAAAATGTTAGTGTTGTACATCCCTTGCATTTGTTGCAATTGATTGGGATATTGAAATGGGATACAATTTCCCATATGTACAAAGCCTTGATTTGTTGGTTGTTCTAATTCATAGGATAGAAGTTTTGATGAATTGGTTGTCTAGAGTTTCTCCTAGATTGAGGTGTGTTGTATCTTGATTGAGAAGGGATGTTCCTTCTAGGTGGAGGTGTTTTCGATCTAGACTCGGTTTTGACATAACATGTACCGCTTTTAAGTGATGGTTTTAAAGACGGTTTCTTTGACTCATCAATGCTATTATGTATTAGTTTCTTCCTAGTAATAACAAAATCCGATCTACAAGACATAGGTGGACTAAAAACGTGGATTTGTGCACCTTTATGGTGGATCCGTCTGTCGCCTTTTCAGCGGACGATCCAACGAAACTCATGTTTTTTGTTCCACTTGTTGACGCTTTACTATCATCAAATCCTAGACCTATTTTACAACTAGGTGACTTTTGATTATTTAACATTTCTCTAAGTGAATTAGCGCTTTTATCAAATTTAACTTGAGTTTCTTTAAGTTTGGCGTTTTCCGATTTAAGTTCCTCACATGACTTACACGCAATCTCAATTTCTTTACTTCTCTCAAGTTTTTTAATTTTCTCGTTCAATTCTAAAATTTCTTTTTTTTAAATATCTCTTTTAGTTTTCAAAATTTTATTCTTGTTAATGATTTTTAAGCTAATTTCACATAAGCTATCGTATTCTATTTGCATACAATAATTATCAAGAGAAGATGCATTGTCACCATAATAGGAAGATTTAAGAGTTACCTCATTTGACGATTGATCCATGAGACAAGTTTCATCGTTGGTTTTGTCTTCGGCGTCATTTTCGCTATCGCTCCAAGAACCTCCAATGAAGGCCTTTTGATCTTTGTTGCGAGATGGTTTTGGACAATCGCCAATGAGATGATTTGGATCACCGCATCTAAAACATTTCTGGTCACTCTTTCCTTTCTTCTCATCTCTTTGTCGGAATGACTTCTTTTCTTCTCTTGGTTGCCTAACAAATTTACCCTTTCTTCTAAAGAACTTTTTAAAGTTCCTTACGGCCATAGCATATTCTTCTATCGCTCTTCGTATGTGAAGTTTTCATCATCACTAGATCTTTCTTAGCTTTCAAGGCAATGGACTTAACTCTTTCCTTTTTGCCTCTATAAATTTCGAAATCCTTTTCCATGACTACTTCATGTACTTTTAGATTGCCGATAAGCTCGTCTAGAGCTAGTGATGACAAATCTTTTGATTCTTCAATCGCCGTGACCTTTGCTCTCCATTTAGGATGTAGAGCCTAAGAAACTTCTTAAATAGTTCTTGCTAGAGAAACCTTCATCAAGAGCTTTAAGACTAGTAATAATAGTATTAAATCTAGCAAAACCGCTATTATTAGATTCTTCTTCAAGCATAGTAAATGGTTCATATTGTTGAACATGAAGATCAATTTCATTATCCTTTACTTGGCTATTATCTTGATGTGTGATTTAACAACAAATTGCCAATTATCTTTATGCCCGTTTTAACACATAAAATTCTTTCGTATTTCTTTTTAGGTAATTAAATAATGCTTTTTAAAAGAACCATTTTAGCTTCATTATTTTTTAGCAAGTTTCTTTTTAAGATTGTCGAATTGTTCTTCAAAAGGAACAACCTCTAAAATTTGGGTAACTTCATTTTGGCAAGCGGTGAAAAATCACCATTCAAGATAATATGCCAAAGATCTAAATCTTTTGCTTTCACATAAGTTTTAAATCTATTTTTCCAATAAATAAATGATCACTTCAAAAAGAGGTGGTCTTTGCATAGATTGCCCTTCTGATATTTTTTCCGAATCTTTAAGATCGATTCAAGCTTTATGTCAATATAGTTAAAGATCTTGGGTGACCTTGGTTCTGTTACCAATTGTGGAAAATAGAAGGGGGGGTTGATATTAGTTTTTACGTTTTAAATTAAAAACATAGATTGTCGCTATGTGAACTCAAGAGATATTACACCAAGTGTATATGAAGCGAGCAATAAGTAAGTAACTAATCTACAAATTATAAACAAGGTAAAGATAAGGAAAGATCAAAACTTATGACACAATGAGTTATTTACACTATGTAACAAGCTCCCTTTAGGCGGAGAAAACCGTACACGTCGCTTACACTTTTTCCGGTACTAAGCTAAATACCGAGTTCTACTTCGAGATAGAACCAATCTAACACACTATGTATTTTGTAGGTAAATATTAAACTTATACAATATGATACACACAACACAACAACACAAGATATAAGGGATTGTATGTTTATCACAAAAGTGATGGCACAAATAACTATTAAACACTGATGCTTGTCGTATTCTGTGTGTTCTTCACTAAAGAGTGGAATGAGTTGATCACTTGTAATGGATTATGTAACAAGTATAATGATCAAAGAATATAAAAGATAAAAGATGTATGTGAAAAATATTTTACAAGAGTTGTCTAAAATAAAGACTTAAGGTTGCTATTTATAGGAAAACCTTTGAAATTCAAATGTTGTCCCAAACAGGACGATGCGACCTACGGATCCACCAACAGCTGGATTTTTTTGTGTCTTATTTATGGGGATCAGTGACCGTGGGAGCTAGACACATTTTTCATTTTTGATTAACCCCCCATATATATACTAAATTTTGTTTTGTACTTATTTAAAACTGAGTTTAACAGTTCTTCTATAAACAAAATATTTCTTATCATCAATAAGGAAATTTTTTTTAGATTTGGAAAGATTGTTTTCACTTATGGTTAATCTTATTTTGTCTTACATGATTAATATAACTAGCTTATAATTAATCATGTGTTAACTTAAATCATTTGATTAGAAAAGGTTTATGCAAATGATAATATTTTTCTTTGATCATTAACTATGTTTAATAATGTCATATTCATACCTTAAGTGATTTGTCGGCGTCAAGTAAACTTTCGACTAAATAACTTGTTTACGTAAACTTTTACGTAGTATGACATTATATTTGTTATTATCAAAACATGAAGATCATTAAATATAAATATCGTTTTTGCGCGAGTATTTGTATTAACATAACTAATATGCAAAATGGACAGTATGATAGGAGGTGGAATGAAGGGAGGCATGTTAATATGAAAAACAAATGGCAACAAAATAGTAGATTTGAGTATAGGAGAAGAAGGGAGGATGAAGGGAAAGAGAAATATGTAAATAGGAATAATGGGATGGGTATGGAAGCAAATGTAATAAACACAAATAATGAGAAGGATAATGGAGGTAACATAAAGGAAAAAAGGATCATGAGAAGGTGTGTAAGGAGGGGTCTGCAAATGTGGGAAATAGTAATGGAAAAGGAATGTTAGGATCTAAGAGGTTTACTTTGTTGAATTCCTTGATAAATGATGAGGAATTAATACCTAATATTGATCAAAGGAAAATTGTGGATGAATTTTTGAGGAAGAAAAATGATAATAATAGTATGGGAATGAATGGATGGACTGAGGAAATGAAAAGGTATTATATGGACAAAAAAGAGCTCTTTGATGCAGCTTAAGAGATTGAGGAAAATGAGGATATTATAGATGAGAATTATGGTGTTGAGAATACTGTGTTAAGGAATGAAGTGGAGGGGATAGGTAGGAATGTCCTCAATTAGGATTCCTACTGAACTTGCTCTAGTAATGAATTAGTATTAGTATTGTAAGTAGAATTTTGAATTTTGTTTTTTTTTTGTTGATTGTGTGAATAAAATAGAGTGAATAGTAAGGAAAAGAATTGAGAGAATTTGTAAGTTCAAAAACAGAAAGAGATTTGTGTACATATAAATATAGACAGAGTGTACAAGTGAGTAAAAAGAATTAAGAGAATTGTGAGAAAAACGGAGAAGAGAGGACTTGTTTGTATGGAAAACAGACAAAGTGTCTAGTGAGAAAAAGAATTGAGAGATTTTTGTAAGTAAAGATAGAAAGAGGACTGTAAACAGACAGAGAGATAAAGTAAGTAAAAGAATTGAGAGAATTATGAGAGAAATAGATAAGAGAGGAATTAATCAAAAACAGATAGAGTGTTTGGGAGAAAAAGAATTGAGAGACAGTGAGTAAAAACAGATAGAGATGATTGTTTTTTTGCTTATTTTGGATTTCAAATTTGGTACTTAGAATATCAGAGGCTTATGTAGCTATTCTGATAAGCAAAAAGAAGTGAAAAAGCTAATTCAAGAGGAAGGTTTACAGCTATGTGCTATTCTTGAGACTCATGTCAAATACAAGAACATTAAGAAGACTTGTGAAACTGTATTTGGAAATTGGGAATACATAACTAATGGTGAAGACAATAACAAAGGGTGCATAATTATGGTTGGTTGAAATGCTAACAAGATCCAGGCTTGGCTGATTTCTCAGTCTGGACAATACATACTCCTCCTGGTTAAAACTATTGATAAACAATCAAAATTCTCTTGTATTGTAATCTATGCTAGCAATTCAGAAATGGAAAGAAGAAAATTATAGAGTGATTTGGAAATGCAGAAGATAGTTACTTGTGGAATCCCTTGGGTTATACTTGGTGACTATAATGTAACCTTAAAGGTCTCTGAACATTCAAATGGAAGTGTTATTCCTTCTAGTGAGATGTCTGAATTTCAAGATTGTGTAAATAATATTGAAGTTGGGGATCTACATAGTGAAGGATTTCATTACACATGGACCAAAAGCCTGAAAAATCCAAAATGTAAAACCTTGAAAAAACTAGACAGGGTGATGGTGAATGAGAATTTTATGGATAAATTTCAACAAGCTCATGAAATTTTCCTTCTTTATATGATACCTGATCATTCTTCTATTATAGTCAGGATTCCTAATGGTGTACAAAAGAGGAAGAGTTCATTTAGATTTTCAAACTTTATCACTGATAAAAAGGAGTTCTTACCAACTGTAAGGAGTGTTTGGTACAAGAGATTTGAGGGACACACTATGTATAGAGTTGTTTAGAAAATGAAAGCTCTTAAAAGGAAACTTAAACAAATTAGTTGGAAGTATGGGGATGTTTTTGAAAGGGATGAGAAGCTAAGGGAAAAATTAAAGGAATGTCAAAAAGAGGTTGATATGTTTCCTCATGATGAGAGAATAAAGGATAAGAGCCGTATAATTTTGAAAGAGTATCATAAAGCTATTCAAGATTAATATTGCTTATTATGCCAAAAAGCAAAAGTTGAATGGCTTAACGAGGGTGATAGGAATACTGAATATTTTCATAAAACCATTAAGGAAATAGTTCGTAGGGGTAGGATAATGTCTATAAGGAATGAAGAAGGGGTTAGATTTGAGAATGATGATGTTTCAGTACAGATTGTTAAACACTTTGAAGAGTTTCTAGGTAAAAGCAGCCAATTGCATAAGATGTCATGCAGGAATGATATTTTTATAAACAAACTGACTTCTGAAGAGGCTCTGAAGATGGTGAGACCAATAAGTGATTCTGAAATTAAAAATGCTATGTTTGAAATTAAGGATTCTAAGGCACCTGGTCCTGATGGATACACTTCAAGGTTTTACAAATTAGCTTGGAGCATAGTTAGGACAGAAGTGAGCCAAGCTGTGAGGGAATTCTTCTTAACAGGGAAACTATTGGGTGAGGTAAATGCCACTCTAATTTCACTGGTACCTAAAATTCCTACTCCTAATAAAGTCTCTAACTTCAGACCCATAGCATGTTGCAATGTTCTCTACAAGTTCATAAGCAAGATTATGACTAATAGGATTAAGGAGGTTCTTGGGAAACTAGTTAATGAGAATCAAAGTGCTTTTATAGGGGGAAGGCAAATAAATGACAACATTCTATTACCACAAGAGCTTTTTTGAGGCTATAATGGGAAACAAAAAGTGAAAAAAGTGTCCTTCAAAATTGATCTACAAAAAGCCTATGATACTATCAGTTGGGAATTTCTTAAGGATGCATTGGTTATGTTTGGATTTCATAAGAAAATGGTTAGCTGGATAATGACATGTGTGACTTCTACTAAATTCTCAATTAGTATTAATGGTTAAAGGGTTGGATACTTCAAAGGGTAGGGGTCTCAGACAAGGGGACCCTATCTCCCCATACTTATTCACTCTAGTGATGGAGGTGCTCATTTTGCTGATAAGGAGGAATATTGAGGAGTCTGAAGACTTTAAATATCATCATGGATGAAAAAAATGGGAATTACATATTTGTGCTTTGCTGATAACCTCCTAGTATTTTGTCATGGGGATTGTGAATCAGTAATGGTCATTAAAAATTCTTTGGATGAGTTTAGTAGCTTTTCTGGTCTAATTCTAAACATGGAGAAGAGTACAGTTTTCTTTAGAGGATTATCAAATGCTGAACAGCAGAACATCCTGAATATCATTCCATTTTTAGTTGGGAAGCTTCCTATAAGGTATTTAGGAGTACCTCTTATTACAAAATAGATAAGTATTAATGACTGCAAGCCCTTAGTAGACAAAGTTAAAGCTAAGATTAATGATTGGAAGAACAAATCACTATCATATGCAAGAAGATTGCAACTCATTGAATATGTCCTAAGTTCTATGCAAATCTATTGGGCCTCAATTTTCCTTCTACCTAAACAGGTCATTTATGAGATTAATAAGTTGTTGAAAGGATTCTTATGGTGCCAAGGTGAATTAACTAGAGGTAAAGCTAAGGTATCATGGGATACAGTTTGCAAACCAAAAGATCAAGGGGGCTTGGTTTAAAGAATTTGGGTGTTTGGAATGAGGTTTTAATTCTGAACATTTAGGAATGTAGCTACTTAAAAAGGTACACTGTGGGTTTAAGTAGATTTCTGTGGAAAAGCTAAAAGTAAGGAGTATATGGGAGGTACAATGTGATTTCAATAGTAGTATGGGATGGAAGAATATTTTAAGTCTAAGAGACAAAGCTAGGGATCATATTAGGTGGAAAGTTAGAAATGGTAGATCTATAAGTGTATGGCATAACAGATGGTGCTCTGTTAGCCCACTTAGTGAGTTCATTAGAACCAGAGATGTCTATGATGCAAGGCTAAATAACAACTGCACAATTAATGAGACTATTCATGAAGGGAGGTGGTTGTGGCCGGATGAGTGAAGTAATGAATTTGAGATTCTAAGACAGATTCAAGTACCTAATATAAGTGATGAAAATGAGGATAATGCAGTATGGATAGCAAGGGATGGACAAGAGAAAAAATTCAAAATCAACAATGTTTGGAAGGATATGGTTTACAGTGACATAAATGTTAATTGGTTCTCTATGGTATGGTTTGCACAATCAATACCAAGACATGCTTTTGTAACTTGGCTAGCAATTAAAAAGAGACTAATGACACAAGATAAGCTGCTGGTATGGAGACAAATGATGACTTAAAGTGTGCATTGTGTAATAAGTGTCCCGATTCACATAACCACCTATTCTTTACTTGTGAATTCTCAAATGGAATTTGGAAGGAACTACTTAAAATGCTGAATGTGAAGTTATCTGAATGTTGGGATCATATCATTGATGAGATGAAAGTTCTACCATCCAATAAGAATATATGGAGCATAGTGAGAAGACTTGTCTGTGGTACAGCTGTTTACTACATATGGCACGAGAGGAATAACAGGCTATTCAAAAATGAGAAAAGGGACATCAATACTATCATTAATATAGCTAAGGAAGCAGTTGGTATGAAGCTCTTAGGAATCAAAGTTAAAGAATCAGGAATGTTAAAGAAAGTGGAAGGAAAATGAATGTAAAGATGTCAAAGAGGAATAAACTAGTGGCAATTTGGAGACTATTGAGGAGCTTGGAATATAGTTCTAGAATTCAATGTTTTGTATTTCTATGTGTTTTAGATTACAATGTGAGATGCATGGGTTTTGTCCACGTTATTTCTGAAGTATAAGATTTAACACTTGAGTTCATATAAAATTTCACCCTTTTACAAAGAAAATTTTGTTCATACCTTGTCGACGACATTTTTTCTAGCTAGTATAATATATTGCACATCACTGCAATCCTACTTAATTGTCGTAGCCTAATCCTGAAGCATGCCCTATTGAAAGTGCTAACAACCTCTTATTTGTGAATGTATAAACACAACTGTCCGCTCGTACTAATACTATCTCACTATTAGATGATCGGATGAAACCGTTTATGAGATGCTTCAATTCCTACTTTAATCCTTATCACAATATCGTAAGATGAATAATGACTTGATCGTTAAGATGGGGGGTTCCCCCTAGCTCAACCCGAAGAAATCTTGTTGGAAAACACGAAAGTGTCGGCACTTCAAAGTTGTATCAAGTCTTAGCTCGTAGTTAGTATCATGATTAGATTAGTAATCTAGTCCGGCCCAAGGCCCATGGGAGGCCCAATTCAGCCCATGGCCGGCCTCCATAGAACTATATAAGTCCCTCTCCTAGTCTTGGAGAGGGTTGGTTGTTCCATTTTTCCATTTACTTCATTTATACAATTCATCCATTTTCCATCCAATCTCTCTCTAACATCACAACCCACATCTCACTCTTGTTCTTGGTTTGATCTTAAGATTACTAGTATTCTTCAATTGGTATCAAGAGCCATGGAGTGGTGTGTTTAGTTTTTGTGTTTGATTTGTGTTCAAAAACCTTTACAAAGAGCAAATTAGTGATTCAAATTTTTTGGCTTAAAAACCTTAAAGTTTTCATTTTTATTGTTCCTATAGGGTTAGTAACACTAGTTGTACAAGAATTTTTTGCTAAAAACCATTAAAAAATCGGTGTGTTTTTTGAGTTTTGAAAATTTGAGTTACGTAACTGTTGGAACCGAACTGAGTGAGAACCGACATGATTCTTTGGGTTGGAAACATCCGAACGAGAAGAACCGAAGTAGATAACCGAACTAGCAGAACCGAACAAGCTATTTACTTTGGGAGCCGAACTAGCTATTCTTGTTTGGGAACCGAACGAGATATTTTCTTTGTCGACCGATCTAGTTTGAGCCGAACGAGTTCCTTCCTAGTGACAACCGAATTAGGTGCACTTTGACAATCGAACTAGCAGGACCGAACTAGTTGGACCGAACTAGCAGGACCGAACGAGTAGGTACGATCTAGCAGGAACAGAACGAGTGTGGACCGAACTAGCTTGTTTGTTTTTTGTCAACCGAATTGTGAAAATAATTTAAGTGTAAACTTATAAAACTCGATTTTTTTTATTATACGGTTATTTCTTTGACTTGTAAAATCCCGTGAAACAAACACTTGTTTTCTGGTTTTGTCTAGAATTGTAAATATCTGTGTAGTTTCATTTCAAGAATCAACAATCACGTTAACCAAATACAATTTCTTTCTACCTACGATCGATCAATTTGTTATCTTTTTGATACACAAAATTCTGACTCTTGTGATAAATTCACTTCTTTCTAGAGGAGAAACAAACCTCCGATGCTTGAAAAAAAACACTTGTATCGATTCATGGAAAAAGCATACTGGAATACTTTATATGTTGAATAGCCAACATGGGAAGTAATGATTCGGCATCTGTTGCAAAAGGACCAACTTGCTTTGGACCTTCAAATCACTGAGGTTGGGAGTAACAAGCTTAAGGAATATGTTGAAAATAACTCCAGATGATGCAATTCAAGCAGATTGCGGACATCAAAAGCTATAAAACATTCATTCTCTAGGCTGCCAATCTGGAATATCTATGCTCTTGTGAGTTCAACTTCGTGTGACAAAGGATCTTTGGTGAGATTAAACTGCTAATGCAATAGGATCGTAATTAACAATACTATAGTACGTGAAGTGCATGCTGTATGATGAATTCGATAAGTTCTCTTACAGAAAGGACGTAGACGTTTCATGGGAATACTCTTGAGGTTCACTCTGTTACTCAATGGATTGAATCGATTTTCAAGATGACCTTTGGTGCTGTTTCATGTAAAACAACAAGTTCTTAATTACTCTTCCGATGATTGGAGCATAATTTGTTATGATGTTTAAATGGGTCAAAGACTTGCACACTACCAATGTTGATCAGCTTCATGCTCACCTACAACAACATGAACGACATGCAAATGAAGTTCGTTTGATGCATGAACGCAACCCCGATCCTCTTGCTTTAGTTGCATCTCACCAATTAACTCAGCCAGCTTATCAATCTCATCTACCACACTCACCCACAGTCTCTATCTCAAACATTCAAGTTTCAACCATTTCAGTCTTCACAGTTTGTTACACTTTTCAACATTAAAAAATTCAAACCAATCAATCAACACCTCTTTCAATTAATTATCAAAAAAATGAGTATCAATCACGTTCACCACAACGTTTATTCTCGAACAAACATCAATTCCACTCAATTGGATTATGCTCCACAACCGCATCAACACAACAACTGATTTTCCAAACCAGACTCCGTCTAGTTGTTCCAGTGTTCCAGAAAGGGGATGATCCAATTGACGCAATTAATCACATGATGTCATTCTTAACTGGCTGTTGTCACATTCCCAGGTATCCTACTACCAACAATCAAGTACGGACTTCGTCAAAACCCTCAGTCAAACAAGCTACATCTATGATGGAAAAGTGATGTGCAACTGTTCAGGGGAGACAAATACTTATGCCTGCTGCGAACAAAAGAAAATACACACCTGGTGCTAGTTGGTAGCAACACGGGGAAACTACGGACTGGTATTTGTTAACAATTGCAAAGGGGAGGTCATATTGCCAAGCAAGTGGCACTAAGCCTAAGAGGAAAAGGGATGAAACATGGTTCAACGATATAAAAGTTTGTGGTTCAACTCAAGAAGTGGTCAAGCTTTAAACAAGAGGAAGAAATTGCAATTTTTGGCAGATCAAGGACTTCCTGGACATTCAAACCTCTCAGACAGTCATCACCCACAATGCCCTGCTAACTCCGTTCACATCAGTAGAGCCCGAACACCTTGATGCTATTGACTTGATTGTGATGAACTCAATTCAGCCAAGTTTGCTCTCTTGGCCAATCTCTCTAGGAATGGCCTCAGATGCATCAATGAGGTACACATTCAAGATATCTGAACTATGACTTATTCAATCAAATGTGAGGCAGATATTGACGGTCTTCTGAACAGTTCAATGTATGAGTCTGACAAAACTGATATAAAACCGTGTAGCAATATCATTCCTTATTCTCAGTATCTGATGAAACACATCAGGGAAAAATGTCCAGATTTCTAACTCTTCTAAGCTATACAAGATGTCCTGATATTGTCTCATGTTTGACCAATTAAGTACCCAAGATGACGCATTGCACAAGTGTTTAATAATGCTTTGACTACCGAGTTGACAGATATAAGAAGAGGTTAAAGATTTTGAAAGAAATGCAAAATGTGAAAACAGTTTTTCTGGATCATAATGAATAGTTTGCCGAGAATTGTCACGTTTAAGCAAAATCTTTTCGTACAAGTGGCAAGAAAAAAGGAATTGTTTAATGAAAAAGTTTCTGAAACTCAAATATGAGGTGAAATTACGGGGTAAAAACAGAATTATTGATCGAGAATTGCTTTAGAAAAGAAATTAAGCAAACTTGACAAACATCTTTTTAAAAAGAGGTCAATTCTGCGCAAACTGTTCATATGATGACTAAATCCATATTATTTGTTATGATCAGTCCTCGAACAAGCTCTCGGTTTTGAAAAACCTTTTATATGAAGAAAAGCTCGGGAGTCTAAGCCAAAGGCTGTTGACGGGAATACCATTCTTAAAATGGGCACTATTGTGATTCCTGATTCTGATGAAACTTTTGTGCCTTTTGAAGAGAGTCATTCAAAAATGCTTTTGAAAGAAACCATGATCCATTGTTTTGAGAAACATAGAGGTTAAAAGAAAACCCATCATTTGCCATTCATTAATATCGATTACTCAAACGATTTGTTCGACAAAATCTGATTTTAATAGTGAAACATGCCTTTGGAAAGCGAATTCGGTCCCAGCTTTAGACCCATCTCATTTCTCCACTACAGTCACAGTTGAGGTTCCAAAAGAATTCCTTACATGTAAGTATGGTGAATATAGCTTGAATATCGAGCTTTAAACGCTATCTTACTGGCTTTGATAAGCTGTCAAGGGAGAACCCCTTGCCACAGCTATTTCACTGAGGGCACGTGGAGGTTTGAACATACAATTGGCTTGTTTTCGAGATGATATCATTCGTTTTGTAAAAGAATTGAAAGATATCTTCAATAACTTCAAACCCGAGTACTTGGTTCAAGAACTTGTCGATGTCACCAAAAAGCTATTTTATTCAAATGGGAAACCAGGCTGTCGAAACAAACACTCGCGTGCGAAGTCCAGAACTTTCGAAGTTAAAATGAATCATGTTTTGATGTAAAATGAACGCTCTTTGGAACAAGCCATTGATAAGGATATTGTAAAGATGTGTGATTGTCTGTGAATACATGTGGTGAAACTTGTGACTGAATATCAAAAGTTCTAGAACTCAAGACTAAAGCTTCTCAATTAAAATAAGGATTTTGTTGATATAGAAAAACTTACGTTTTATTTGCGCAACAAGTTTTACAACTCTTGAAAAATATTGCATCACTTTGGAAGCTGATTCTCAACTTAATCAAGAAATTTTTCAACAAGAAAACAGTGTTTTAAATCAAAATGCTCCGAGTTTTACTCAGTTGTTCAAATTAAGTGAATTGAAAGCTCAGTCTCAAGCGAAAGTTCAAGTCATGTCAGTGAAAGAGCAAATTAAGTCCTTAAACAAGGTAATGTAGAGGATAGTTCAGTCAAAACTGGACATGGATGAAAAATTGAGACTCTTAACATTTGAATTGGACATTGAGTGACAAAAACTGTTACTGAGAATGAGCATTTGAAACAGACTTATAAGCAACTTTATGAACTCGTTTTAAACAAAAAAAACATGTTCATTCAAATGTACATTTGATGCGTTAATCAAAGCAAGTCAATATAAAGGTCTGGGAGATTTTCTGATTTAAATTGCAAAACTTCAAGGAACAAGGTTTGGTCTAGCAGACCCAAAAAACAATGAGTTTAAGAAACTTAAAGGAAAAGGTTAGATAACGAGGATACTGTGGGACCCACTTAGTTGATCTAAAAGTGTCTTAGAATAATATGGAACCAATCCACCCAAATTGTTGAACTAAAGGCACTGCTCACTCTCGTATATTAAGCGTACCAGGAAGAAAGCTTTGGCTCCATTAGGGATATAGTCGAAACATGTAATGCAATATTATCCTCAAGATTCACTTTTAGAGTCTGCCTTTAGGTATACCAAAGTCATTCAGGATTTGCTTTCACACATAAGTAGATCATGCCCTAGCATCAACAATTGTGGTCCTCAATTAATTAAGGTCACACCGAGGAAAAAGGACCACGAAAGTATAGGTTTGCGATCACTACATCCACAGGAAAACACAAAACAGGACTCTCCTCAAACCTAGTTCTAACAAGCGTGTGTTGCATTCTACAGGAGTAAGACTTTCTACTAGTGCTAGCGGATCACAGCCTTCAGGCAATACCAAGAATGATAGGATTCTGCAAACACCAAGTAGTAATTCGAAGAATAAAGTAGAAGCTCACCCTAGGAACGTTAAATCTAGTTTGAATAAAAGGAATGGTACTGTTAATGTTAATGGATCTGCGGTTGTGCTGAACTCTTAAGAAACCAAGTTAATTTTATATGTATGTATTCACCGTGATGATTGCATGTCTTCTGATAATTTGTGTGTTTCTAATTCTATGAATGATGTGAAATTTCGTGCTAAACCTAAGAAGAATAAATCTAAGAAAGATATTTGGAAACCAACAGGAAAGGTGTTCACTCAGATAGGATATATTTGGAGACCTACCGGTCGGACCTTCACTATTGTAGGAAATGCGTGCCCTTTAACTAGGATTACCACTACTAATGAAGTGCCCTTCTTGGGAATCAATAGTTTAGACTCTGAATCACCCAAACTGTAGTTTAAATTGGTATTACTCAAGGGAAACCTAGAAGAATTAAAAATACATGAGTCCTGTTAGCAAATAACTAAGGTTTTAAAACAATGTCTGCTAACAAAACAGGTACCCAGTATCATCCTGGGGATCAACAAAAAACCAGTTTTCCATTTATTCTCTGAATGAATGCTGGTTGTCCAAATCGTCCTCTGGTATTTGGATTCTGGTTGCTCGGAGCACAGACGGAGATCGCTCTCAGCTCACCAAATTTCATTAGTTAAATTTTTGGGTACAGTTAATTCGGAAATGATCAAGTTGCAAAGATATGGTGTTGGGAGACTATTAGATTGAGGATATGTTACTATTTCACGAGTTTATTAAGTTGAAGGACTTGCGGCAAATCTATTTTCCGTTGGACAATTCCTGTGATTACAATCTCATAGTGGCTTTTTGTCAACCCACACCTGCTTCATTCGCAAATCTAGACGGTGTTGATTTATTGACGGGATCTCGAGGAGATAATATTTATACACTCTCACTTGGGAATATGATGGCATCCTCTCCCATTTGTCTATTGTCAAAGGCGTCTAAAACCAAGTCTTGGTTCTGGGCACTCGTCCGTCTATCTCACTTGAATTTGGTGCTATCAATCATCTTGCCGAGACTGGAACTTGCTACCAAGGTCTCCCTATGCAATCTATCTTTGTGTTTCTTTGCAACAATGTTACTCGAAGGACTTAATAATTACGGTCAACCCAAGTCAGTTGGTCAACTCAACACCTTGACTTGATGCGGGTTTTGGTAGCATCAGTACCAGACCCATACTAAAATTTCATCCCCCTTGATTTTTTTTGTTAACCATAGTTTATGACCTTTTGCCGACTAATTCACGAAATTTGTACTTACCGCCACAAAGGCTTAAAATTTAAAACAAGCAAAGCTCTCCCTTTTTTCAGAAAGGTTGAGAGACTTCAAACGAGCACAAAGCCATCCTCTTTTCAGGATGATTGACGTGACGACTGATAATCGTTTGCACCTAACATGAATTAAAGTTGATACTTCTCGATAATTGCTAAAGCTGCTTACCGCTAGACCATCCCAAGTGGTTATAACACCTTTAGAAATTACTTTTAGTCTTCAATAACCATGGTCTATGATAATTTGAGCCGATGTATTCACAAGATTTGGTGTGACATCCAATATTTGTTTAGTCATCCTCTATGATGAAATGAAACAACAAATTATTTTATGATATATTTATTTTTTTTTTTTTTGTCATTGTGAAACAAGTAGTGTAGTCTGCTTAGGCTGGGGGTTGTGGGAGGTCGACCCAATCGATCAACCGACCCAATGGACCGGGTCGCCTCCATTGCAACCCAAAGGTCTATGTTGGTTGCAAAGCAAGTTTTGGGAGTTGAGGGTCAGAAAACCGACCGAGGTCGTGTGCTTTGTTTGTGTGTGTTAATTAATTAAAATGTATTTTTATGAGTTATGTTTTTATTAGTATAGGTCGTTTTATTGTGCTTAAAAAGTCGCATATAGATCGCATGAAAGAGAAAGCTTAAGTAACAAAAAAAAATGTAAATCGCCGTAAGTCTAATCTATATTGCTTATTACAACTAAATATTGCATCATTATTATAATCTCAAAATTATTTTTTAATATAAGCTCATTTAGCTACTATAGCCCATTTAGAATATAAGCCCATTTAGCTACTATAGCTTTTTTTTAATACTTAGCTCATTTACCCCATTAGCCCATTTAGCCAACCATAACATAACCAACTAAAAAAAACCCGGCCTAACAATTAAATTTACAAAATAGCCCTTCGAACTATGTATCAAGTTACGAAAACTACCTTTACTTTACGTTATTTACAAATTCGACCCAATAAACTTGACCCGTCGCAACGAAGCGCGGGTGTCAATACTTGTTTAAATAATAGAGTACATATTGAACTATATACTAATCCTCGTGACAGATGCTGCCAAAATAGCACTAAGCCTTTTAGCAGGCTCCTCTTGGCCCAGTCTGTAGTGCATTGGTTTGGCCCAAACGTTTGTTTTTATACACGTGACTGGTATTTCCTACTCATACTTTTGCAGTTTCTTTAGAATCTCCCAGAGCACACACACAGATACATGAATTAGGGTTTCAATTTTTGAGTTTGATTTTAAAGATTTTGAAAGGATTTTTGTGCCCAAATATATTGTTACACAAGAGTTAGGCACTTACTTATGAGGGTTTTTGGTTCCCGCGTTTTTACTCGATCCGTTTTCAATGATTTAGAGGTTATGAGATGATGTTGCTTTGAGCTCTTTGGTGGTGATGGTGTCGCAGGTATGTGGTTTAATTTTGTGTTTTTGTGTCTAATTTGTAACAACGAGATGTATCATTTTTGCATATTAAATGTAATAATTATATGTAAAAGATTAAAAAAATGACATAACTTATACTAACATCAAAGTCTCTGTTGGTACAAAGAGGATATACTCTGCAACAACCAGATTTACAAAAGGAGGATGAGAGTCGGTGTGGGATGATAAAATATATGATAAACCAACATATGAATGAAAAACAAAATCTAACTTTTTTCATTTTCAAACCCTCTAGATTCCTTCTATAGATCATCCATAATACCATATTTTTATATGTGTCCCACTTTTAATCATCTAATATGGGTAGCTTTAATCTATCTAACGAGCTAAACTTTGATTTGAAGCCAACTTTTATGCCCAAAACAATCACTAGCTTTCTTGATCAAGTGTTGAAATTCGGTAGTGTGTCCGGGAAGGTACTACAAGTTGATGGTTTTGTTAATCGGTTAGAATCTGAAAAAAGTAAAGTTGAAGCGTTTAAACTTTAACTCCCATGCATGCCCCTCATCAATGATGGTATTGGTTCATTTAAAAAAAACAGAGAAATTTGGTTCTCGGTTGTAGCGGTAAAATTAGCCAACATCATTGCCAATTATATTTTTAATACATATAATCAGAGTGTTTAAGTGAATTAACATTTAATTTTTCTTTTCTTTG
Organism: Tanacetum coccineum; assembly: GCA_026074375.1. NCBI lineage: Eukaryota > Viridiplantae > Streptophyta > Magnoliopsida > Asterales > Asteraceae > Tanacetum > Tanacetum coccineum. The sequence goes on from BQNB010002542.1 coordinate 21,577, forward strand.
TTTGATTACAGGATGAACTTTATGGGAGATGAAGTAGGAGGAGGACCAGTTTCGGCAATGGAAGGTCAATCCTAAAAAGAAGTTGATGCAGGTAGATACCAAACAAGTTCTATTATGCTTTTGTATCCGAACTGATTCTGGATTGACGTTAAAGAAGTAGACACCTCCATCAAAGTTCTGTTCTTTGATTACTTAAGGTATGCTATGCAAATGGTTGTAATTTAAGCCTTTTGCTCATTTTAAAGGGTGTTTGACATTTTCTCTGAATAGTGATGAACATTTTTCGTTTTAAATTTTGACAGTGCATGCAGAGGTCATTCATAGTTATTACGGTGCCAAGCTCTCATCACTAGCTTATTAAATATGTAAGTCGTATGCTTATATCTTATTAAGTTCGAATAGGCTAAACATATTTGGAAAAAGTAAGTATCTAATTAGAGCTTATTGATGTTTTTTTTGCAATGAATTGATATAGTGTCGTGGAATATATTGAGACACTCCTTACAATGTCTCCCTTATAATGTCTGATGTGTACGTAGTTCAAGGTCTCAATCTACATGGACACTCTAAACAATTTAAAGGAAATGGTCATCGGTCTCTGCAAATAATTTGTCAAAAACATATACAACTACCAAATATTTGTCTTTTGGGCGTTGGTTATATTACTGACTTTATGAAATGCGTTGGCATTGCAGGTATGTAAAAAAAACGGGCGACACAACTACTCAGATAGGTTTGTTAACTTATCTATGTACCTTTTCTAACTATCACGCACTATGTATAAATCATTTTTCAAACTATATTCATCGATGTTTGCTTATCGTTATAGTTGTTGTTGCTGTGCTGAAATAAAAGAAACGTGAGAGATAAGGAACGTTCATCATGTGAAGGTATGTTAAATAATGAATTTGCGTCTATACAGATACTTGATTCACAAATACGTTGCTTTACAAGTATGTTGTTGCCTATGCAAAATGCTTTGTGCAATCGGTAATTTTAACTATATTGATATCACATTTTTGTAACAGGCGTTAGTAAGGACCAAAAACAAAATGCTTGCAGGTCCCATGAGAATCTCGACTGTGTAACTTCTGCTACTGAACAGGTACTTAAGAATGGTTGTTTATTTAAAAGCAAAAGTCTGCTTAAAAAGTAGAGCCGTCAACATTATAACCACCATAGTCATCATAGTCGTCACTGTTCTCCGAAATGAGTGTAGGATGAATTGAGCTCCTTTTTTGGCATAGTGATCTTTCAAAACGAAGATACTCAAGATGTTGTACTGAATTTATTATTGATCAATATGTAAATACATGTTGTTGACTTCGTATGATAATTAACTAATTAGAGTGTTTTGATATACTTATTGATGATGCTATTAATTCTGTTTCTATCAGATGTAAAATTTCAAGTTTATGATTTTCGTTGCTAAGTTATGTACTTTGTCCACTACGCATTCCGCGAATATTAATTATTCAATTTCTTACATTTGTATCGTCTTAACAAAATATATTACCATCGGGCTTCAACAACTTTCGACAACAAGCTAGCCCCGCCGCAACGCGCGGGTAATGTTCCAACTCGTTTGACACACTATCGCAGGAAAAAATCTGCTGGAGGTGCTCAGCTAATATATTTTTTTGTTTCAAGGCACTGAAAACCAAGATCGAGTAAAATGAACCTTTATGGAACATCCATTGAACATATAGCGATCTCCAAAATTGATTCGTTCAAAAAATCGCCAAAACCGATTGATTACACGAAAATTACTCCGTTTATTTTATCTCTATTTCTGCTTATATAAAAGAAATACAGAAGTGTTTAAAAACTCTCAAAGTAGTTACTGATGTACTTATACCACTTATGACTTGCAATATTATATTTTTAATTAATTTATTTTTCTTGGTGCTTTATCTGTGTCGTATCATTGTCACATATCGGTCACGTTAGGAAATTTCATTCAGGTCTCCCTCTAAATCAAGGTGTGCCGGTGATTTCTTGGGGATTGTGAATAATGTGGGCCCCTAAATTCTAAATCTTGGCAACTACGAATACGGTTCACAACAACAAGTTTGCAATGGCTAGCGGACCCGTACAAAGTTCACAAGAGACAGGAAATGACGGAGTTATTGCAGATCAAAAAGCAGGAGCTGGACTCAAGGTTGCGGAGCTGGAAATCTGACGACTGAAAAACCGTTAAAAAGACGAAGCGTTATATGTCGACTACCAATGAAGAGTTGAAGGTGGTACACAGGGCGAGGCTATTCGGTTGTTTTTACGTATTTTGTTTATCTATGTAATGTTTACGGTTTTAATTCCGTACACGTACGCTTTTGATTATTTCTGTAACGTTTTTTTTATGAGTGATGAAAGTTTTAATTTTTAAATTAAAAAAATGGTTTGTCCGGTTAGGGTTTCGGTGAGAGTGAAAGCTGATGTGGCGTTGATGTGTCCGGTGAGAGTGTGTTTTTCCGGTGACTAATAAGAGTAGCTTTATAGCTCATAGTTTGACCCAACAAACGATATTCATCCCTATACATGAAACACGTAATCATAATTTCGCAACTATTATAATTTCCCGCTTAAGATTTCTGCCCCTATGCGCGGATACTCGCCTAGTGTAGATACTTTGATAAAATTTACTACAATATAAGTCCCAGGCCTTAAACTTGTTTCCGAGTTATATAGATGTAACAAGCGTGATTGCCCGCGCGATGCTGCGGGGCGTTAAATTTTTTTTTTTGTTGGTTTATTTTTTCGGTCTTATGTTTAATACTTTGTTTTTTTTTTATATGGGTTTATTTGTTGGGCCTCATGTTTAAAGGGTTTTTTTTTTTTTTTTTTAATATAATTTTATAAGATTTGGGTAAATATGTGTTAAGCATGATTGTTCGCGCGTTGATGCGTGGCATTAATTGATGCGAGGCGGTTAATCTTTTTTTTTTTTTTATTTTTGTGCGGGTTATATTTTCCGGTCTCATGTTATATAGTTTGTTTTTTTATATGGGCCTTATGTGTTAGGCGTAATGTCTTGAGTATTTTTTATCTGAATAAAATCAGTACGTTTTGTAATATTTTTTACTATTTTGTGCCGAACAATTTTCTTATATTGATTGTTCGCGTTTTATTTTTCGGATATCATGTTTAGTAGTTTGTTCTTTTTATATGGGCTTATGTGTTGTTATCATGTGGCGGATATTTTTTGTTCTCAATAAATAGTACTTTTGTATTTTGTTTCCCTTTTTTGTGCCGATAATTTTTTTTTAAGTTGCCAGTTAATGACAAAATGAAAATCCAAAAAAAATGTCAATGGGCCGGCCCAAGTGGAGCCCAATGGGCAGGTTACTGTAGAAACTCGTCAAAACGACGTAGTTTTAAACCCTATTCATAGTATTTATATATTATATATATAATATATAATACTATATATATATATACTATATATATATATATATATAGTTATATAATTTATATATTTATTTAAACGCATGTTGAGATTACAATCACAAAAATACCCACTTTTTCAACCCCATTTCAAAAAATACCCAATTATTTTTCTAAAAGCTAAAATACCTATAAAAATCGCAATTTTTGACATTTTTGCGAAGTTGAAAAAAAAAAAATTAAAATTTTCGATTTTTTAATGAAATATCTCAATTTGCGTTTTTTCCTAAAAAATCGGGAAAAGTTTAGATTTTTTTTTCAATTTCGAACAATTTCGATTTTTTTAATGAAATATATCAAAATTTGACGATTTTTCCTTAAAATATTTTCGATAATATTCTAAAATTTCGCAAATACTCGAAATTTTTCAAAAAAATCGTAAATTTGCGACATTATAAATATACACATTTGGTGACTAATACACTGTCGTTTTGACAGTAGGTCACCCGCTACAGTAACGGGCTCCCATTTTTGGGCCAACCCGTTTTTTTTTTTTTTAAATTTGTATGCACAAAGTAGGAATGGAAAAAAAAATATTACAAAAGTTTTGATTTATTCAGATAAAAAAATACCCGCGGAAAATCTTCGATACAATAAATAACTTAAAATAATCGATATGGTCACAAACGTACAACCCATTATATTAAAAAAAAACCAATATAACAAAAAAAACAACACTTTAAACATGAGGCACTAGCCTCATGTCATTACTAGTTCTTTTTATTGGTGTAAGTATAGATCTAAAGCCTCGTTCGGATGGAACGAATGGCTCAAAAACCCCTATATTATTGTTTTGTAATCTAGCTCCTTGCTAGTTTTTGTTTCTAATAAAATCGCCGTTCCAAAAAAAAAAAACATGAGGCACTAGCCTAAAATTCGCATAAAATGTGGCCCAAAATCTGACCCAAAGTAATTAAAAAAAACCTAGCCCAAAATTAGCCTGAAATCTGGCCCAAAGTAAAAAAAATACAAAACGGTCCCTCAACTTTTAACTATTTACGATTTTCTTACACAAAAAACACGTCAAGTTTTTATTGTTCACAACTTTTTTACATTCATCGGCCCAAATAAAAAGATATCGAACCGTCCCAAAAAAAGAAAATATTCGAGAAAAAATTAACCCGTCCCAACGCAAAAAAAAAATTTCCCGAAGCGTACAAAAAATGATAATAAGATAGAGAGAAAAATATTAGCCCAAAATTAGCCTGAAATCTGGCCCAAAGTAAAAAAAATACAAAAACGGTCCCTCAACTTTTAACTATTTACGATTTTCTTACAAAAAATCCCGTATAAAAAAATTAACAAAAAAAAAAAAATACACGTAAAGTTTTTATTGTTCCAACTTTTTTACATTTCATCGGCCCAAATAAAAAGATATCGAACCGTCCCAAAAAAAGAAAATATTCGGGAAAAAATTAACCCCTCCCAACGCAAAAAAAAAATTCCCGAATCGTACAAAAAAAGGAAATATCCGGGAAAAAATTAGCCAAAAAAAAATACAAAACGGACCCTCACCTTTTAACTATTTACGATTTTCTTACACAAAAAATCCCGTAAAAAAATTAACAAAAAAAACACGTCAAGTTTTTATTGTTCACAACTTTTTTACATTCATCGGCCCAAATAAAAAGATATCGAACCGTCTCAAAAAAAGAAAATATTCGGGAAAAAATTAACCCGTCCCAACGCAAAAAAAAAATTCCCGAATCGTACAAAAAATGAAATATCCGGGAAAAAATTAGCAAAAAAAAACAACCCAAAAATAGCCTAAAATCTGGCCCAAAGTAAAAAAAAATACAAAACGGACCCTCACCTTTTAACTATTTACGATTTTCTTACACAAAAATTCCCGTAAAAAAATTTACAAAACCGTTCCAAAAAAAGAAAATATCCGGGAAAAAATTAGCCTGGCCCAACGCAAATTTTTTTTCCCCGAATCATACAAAAAAAAGAAAATATTAAAAATTAGCCCCGCCATAACGCATCGCCAAAAAAAAGCCCCCGAAACGTAAAAAAAAATTATTCGGAAAAAAATTTGCCCCGCCGCAACGCGCGGGTTGAACTGCCATTGCATTTCGCGTATAAACACATTTGTCGACATATCCACTGTCGTGTTTGACACATTGGGCCACAATGCTACAGTTATGGGCTCCCATTTTGGGTAGCCCGTTTTGGTTTTTTTTTTTCTTTCTCAATTTTTTGTTTTGTTTTTTTAAAATTTTGTATGCACAAGTAGGGAGGAAAAAAATTATTACAAAAGTTTCGATTTTTTCAATTATAAAATACCCACGGAAAACATCTTCGTACCTACATTACTTTAAAAATAATCGATATGGTCACAAACGTACAACCCATTATATTAAAAAAAAAACCATATAGAAAAAAAACACTTTAAACATGAGGCCTAACACATAAGCCATATAAAAAAAATTATTACTAATATACACATTTGTCGACAAACTAGCCTAAAATTCGCATAAAATCTGGCCCAAAGTAAAAAAAAAAAAACTAGCCCAAAATTAGCCTGAAATCTGCCCATAAAGTACAAAAAAATACGAAAACGGTCCCTCAAACTTTTTAACTTATTTACGATTTTTCTTTTCACAAAAAAATCCCGTAAAAAAATTAACAAAAAAAACACGTCAAGTTTTTATTGTTCACAACTTTTTTACATTCATCGGCAAAAAAAAAGATATCGAACCGTCCCAAAAAAAGAAAATATTCAGGAAAAAATTAACCCGTCCCAACGCAAAAAAAAAATTCCCGAATCGTACAAAAAAAGATTAATCCCGGGAAAAAAATTAGCCAAAAAAACCCCCAAAATAGCATAAAAACTGGCCATAAGTAAAAAAATAAAACAGGACCTCACCTTTTAACTATTTTGGATTTTCTTTACACAAAAATTCCCGTAAAAATATTTACAAAAACCGTCCAAAAAAAGAAATTATCTCGGAAAAATATTAGCCGTCCCAACGCATAAATTTTTTTCCCCGAATCATACAAAAAAAGAAAATATTAAAAATTAGCCCGCATAAGCCATCGCACAAAAAAACCCCGAAACTTTAAAATAAAATTAATTCGGGAAAACATTTAGCTAATCCACTGTCGTTATGACAGAGGGCGAAAAACATTGCAAGTATCGGGCTCCCATTTGGGCAGCCGATTTTTGTTTTTTTTTTTTTTTAACTTTTGTTGGATCAAGTTGGAGGAAAACAATATTACAAAGTTCGATTTATTCAGATAAAAAAAATACCCGCGGAAACATCTTCGATTACCTAATAACTTTAAAAGAATACGATTAGGTCCCATATCGTATCAACCCATTATAGCTAAAAAAAACACATATTGCAAAAAAAAAACACTTTAAACATGAGGCCCAAAAACAATAAAGCCTTATAAAAAAATTATTACTAATATAACTATTTGTCGCCACAAAATAGCTTAAAATACGCATTATAATGTGGCCCAAAAGTAAAAAAAAAATAGCCCAAATTTAGCCTAAATCTGGGCCCACTAGTTAAAAATAAATACAAATTTCGGTCTCAACTTTTAATATTTAGATTTTCTTACAAAAAAAATCCCGTAAAAAAATTAAACAAAAAAAAACACGTCAAATTTTTATTGGTTCACAAACTTGTTTTACATTCATCGGCCCAAAAAAAAAAGATATCAAACCGTCCCAAAAAAAGAAAATATTCGGGAATAAATATTTTAATACCCGCCCCAACGCAAAAAAAAATTTCCCGAATCGTACAAAAAAAAGAAATATCCAGGAAAAAAATAGCAAAAAAAAAACAACCCAAAAATAGCCTAAAATCTGGCCCAAAGTAAAAAAAATACAAAACGGACCCTCACCTTTTAACTATTTACGATTTTCTTACACCCCGTAAAAAAATTTACAAAACCGTCCCAAAAAAAGAATATTCGGGAAAAAATTAGCCCGTCCCAACGTAATTTTTTTCCCCGAATCATACAAAAAAAGAAAATATTAAAAATTAGCCCCGCCATAACGCATCGCCAATAAAAAACCCCCGAAACGTAAAAAAAATTATTTAGGAAAAAATTAGCCCCGCCGCAACGCGCGGGTTCTTTTGCTTGTTTATAACGAATATCGCAAATTTATGGATAAAACTTGCGAGATTTTCATTTATTTGCGAGATTTTCTTGCAAATTTTGGATAAAACGTGTTGTATTGTTATTTCTTGCTTATTTCGGTGTTTTTCACTAAAAAACTCATATGTGTTCACAAAAACCTCAATTTTGACATGAAATCCGTCAAAGAAACCGTCAAAATACGTGTGTGTAAAGGAGGTGCATGGGAAAGAGTAGATGGTGCGTTGGAGTATATGCCGTTAAATTGTGTAAAACGTACACTAATTTTACCATTATTGTCATCATATTCATGTTTACTAGAAGCGGTATCCGAGAGGCTAGATATCGATGCTAGTAGTGGTTTTATGTTAACTTACAATTCGGACAATGATATTGTAGAGGTATGTGATGATTTGGAAGTCAATGAATTTATGTAATTTATTGTTAAAAGTAGTAGAATTGTTATGTTGTGTATTGTTGAGTCTAGTGTACATGGTACGCAATTATCAACTACGGGAAGCAATCAACAAAGCAATTATATTCATACTACCCCATCTGTAAATGTATTTCATAAAAATATCGAATTTTTTTGATATTTTTAAAAAATATCAAAAATTTGCGATGTTCTTTAAAAATATCAAAAAATTTAGATATTTTTATCTAAAATTTGCGATATTTTTCAGAAATATCGAAAATTTTTGATATTTCAAAAATTATAAAATATTATTAGATTTTTTTATCTTAATAAATTGGCGATTATTCTAAATATTCGCACAAATTTTCGATATTTTTGAGATAATTAATTTTAATTTTTTGGCCAATATTGGCTAAAAAAATCATAATTTTTTTTGATTTTTTTTCAATTTCGCAAAAGTTTCTTTAGTGCGTTTTTTAGGGGTATTATGGTTTTTAGCCTCTCAAAAATGAAGTTTCGGTTTTTAATTTTGTTGTTCCCCCGTGGGGGACAATAAAAAGCGGTTTTGGAGTAATTTTGTGAAGTGAGGTTGAAAAAAATAGGTATTTTTTTTTTATTTTCACTTGTTTTTTTAATACAAATACTCAAACCAGGATTCGCATGATTTCAAATCGATTAGTCTAACCGTCTCGTAACTTTATAGGGAACTCTTACGTGGATAATAACTCGGTCAGATTTTAGATATTTAGGAGGAGGCGTCACTTAGCCGAGCCTGTTTCTATGTTTTTTTCTCAATTAAGCTGGCTAGCTGGAAATATGATACCAAACTCCAACTGAAGCCTTAGCTCAAGTTGGCCACCTGAGGTATCGCTTAAGGAGGCATGTTGGAGGGTGGTTTTAACTTCTCTAGGACAAGGTCACTATAAGTTCGAGTAAATTGTTAGTGAGCGATGAGGGGTTTCCTTTCCACGAAGTGCGTAAAGGGGAAGGGTTTGTCGCCTATTGCCTTTGGGTTTGACCAACCATGGTTCGATAGTGGGATCTCGCTTACGCCTTCTGGGTTAGGGGCCATTAGTTATGCGCCACAAATTAAGTCTATAAAAGACAAGTGGATTATGCAATCGAATCTTTTGTATCAAAGTAGAAGCCATATGGGTAGAATAATCTGGTATGTTATTCTTCTTTTCCAATTTCCAAATCGAATCAGGTCAATATAAAAAAATGACATTTGATCTCTTATCTCCCGCATTACTTAAACTGTAGAGAATATTGTGCTTAAATTAATTTTGTCCCTTCTAACAAACCACTCGCAACATCTCTCGCGCTTTCCTCACATCACGACCACTTCCACATACTTCACTTGCTTTCATTAAATCCTCTTCACATAAGCCGACATCTCACTTGTTAACAGCTCCTCAAAGGAGTTATTAGAGATTTTTTATAACATATAAACAAAAATACCCAATTACATACTAATCCTTTTTTTTTTAAAAATTCCATATCTATTTCTACTGAATTGGGATTGATTAAGACTACTTTACAAAATAACCGTAAGTACCAAGAATATTAAGAAGACAAAAACCAGAAATCCTCAATTTCCTTAAAATTCAAAAGGAAATAATAAAGAACCCCTATTTTCGTTATATGATTATATATTCCAACGAATTGAAAAGAATGATATTTAAACTAGCGATCCAACTGGGATGAAAATATTGAACTGAAAAGATGGTGGATCTAATGGAGGTGTTTAGGGGAAGGAGAGAGAGTTCTAGGTTATATGCAGGTTTTTACGTTTCACGAATAAAAAGATGTGCCGAAAAGAAAGGAGATCCAAACACATACTTAATAGGTTTTGGTATCGAGCTTGCAGAGATAAAAGTGGATATAATAGCGGCGGTTAGAGGTGAGACGACGTAGGAGGTGGTGGTGCTGGTTGCGTATTCAGTGACCGGTAATGGTTGATATGTTAATTTAGAGGCGCATGTGGTGAGAATGAATGTTTGAGAAGAGATGTTTTGAGATATGATTAAATTTATAGGGAGAAGGAACAGATGAGGATTTTATTGTAAATTTTTGATGGTGGTGGAATACTTATGAAGAATTGAGTGCGGGTGAGGGGGGTTTTGAGCCATCTACTCAATTAGAAGACCCATTAAACAGCGATAGCCTTCATGCACAAAGTGAATTAATGATAACATGTATAATTATAACTTTGGTGGACGCACAAATCTAGTTCCTTAAGAGGCCATTAAAGTGAAATTTTATCATCCATTAAGACTCAATGAGCCTCGGTCTTTGTGATCACATTTAATAAAAACTTAATTAATTTCGTGGTGAGCAGAAAAACCGTAATAAACGAATAAATCGGAAAATCGAAACCGAATGATACACGGAAAAAAACAATTGACCAGATCGAACTCTACAATCTAATCAGAACAGTACATATTGCCAAAATCGTAACCCTAAACTACAATCTGTTTTTCGGGTTGCGATATGGGTTTGACTCATCTGAACCTCGAAAAACCGAAATTTATTATAAAAAATATATAATTATTTATACTAATTTATTATATATACTATCGACTATTTTAAAATTTTATCCATATTTTAATTATAAATTAATTTTTACTTTGCATTCGAGAATGATAAAAATTTTAGGCTAAATATTCTATGTAATTTTTTTTTTAAAAATAAAAATGCTGTTAATTGGGTTATTAGGGTGCTAACCAAAAAACCGAATCCGAATTCAAATTCCGATTTTCGATTCGATTATTGACAAGAAAAAAAATTATACTTAAAAACCCGATTAACCCAAAACCGTCAACACCCTAAATTACTCTGTAATACAATTCACAAATGTGGCACTGTAGCAGCTACAGTGCTTGCTACAGTGCTACAGTACCGGGCCAAAAAATTAGCTCAAAATCCGGTCCAAACTAAAAAAAATAATAATTACAAAACGGACCCTCAACTTTTAACTGTTTACGACTTTTTCACATAAATTAAAAAAAAAAGCCCCTCAAGTTTTTTTTATTCGCCCCCGCCGCAACGCGCGGGTTAAATTCCAACTCGTTAATAACCAATAGGTAATTGACGCATTACTGGACCTGATTTAAAATTCGTAACTGCTTTAAGTGTTTGGACTAAAAAAGCAAATAATTGGGCTAACTTTGTGGTATTAAGTTCTAACTTAGAAACATTAAATTCACTCCCACATTACCATTTGTGCTCTCATGAATTCATGAAGAACAAGGAAAGATTACCCGCGCGTTGCTGCGGGCGTTATTTTTTCGCGCGTTATTACGGGGCATTTTTTTTTTTCGGGTTAATTTCTTCGGTCTCATGTTTAATAGTTTGTTTTTTTTCTCATATTAAATGACAAATTTTTTTTTTCAATAAAGGGGATATTTTTTTTTTTTTTTGGCCCAGGCCGATAGAAAGTCGTAAACGTAATTTTTTTTTTCTTCTTATTTTTGACAAAAGAAGGAGGGAGTATAAAGTTTTTTTTTTCGGCCGATGAACAGTAACCACCGGTATAAAAAAAATTTGGGCCGATGAATAGTAACCACCGGGCCTAGCCGATGTGGGCTACACTGTTCATCGATGAACAGTAAGCCCGCTCACTGTTTTTGTCTTGTAGTGTAATGATAATTAAGATATACAAGCAAAGATTACCCGCGCGTTGCTGCGGGCGTTATTTTTTCGCGCGTTATTGCGGGGCATTTTTTTTTGTTCGGGTTAATTTCTTCGGTCTCATGTTTAATAGTTTGTTTTTTTCTCATATTAAATGACAAATTTTTTTTTTCAATAAAGGGGATATATATATTTTTTTTTTGCCCAGGCCGATAGAAAGTCGTAAACGTAATTTTTTTTTCTTCTTATTTTTGACGAAAGAAGGGGGGAGTATAAAGTTTTTTTTTTCGGCCGATGAACAGTAACCACCGGTATAAAAAAATTTTTACCAAAAAAAATAATAATTTGGGCCGATGAACAGTAACCATCACTGTTCATCGATGAACAGTAGCCCGTTACTGTTTTTGGCAGTATATGTAATGGTTGCCAAAAGTTCAATATAGACCCAATCCTAGCCACTCATTTTTCATTAAAAAAAAAGGTGGAAAGTGAGTTTTTTTATTTTTGTAAAAAAAAAGGTGGAAATTGTTTTGCGTAACGATTTACCGTTTGTAAGATATTTTATTTTAAAAAAAAAGGTGGAAAGTGAGTTTTTTTATTTTTGATGAAAAAATGAGTGGCTAGGATTGGGTCTATATTGAAACTTTGGCAACCATTACATATACTGCCAAAAACAGTAACGGCTACTGTTCATCGATGAACAGTGATGGTTACTGTTCATCGGTCCTTTTTTTTGGTAAATTTTTTTTATACCGGTGGTTACTGTTCATCGGCCGGAAAAAAATAACTTTATGCTCCCTCCTTCTTTCGTCAAAAATAAAAAGGAAAAAAAATTACGTTTACGACTTTCTATCGGCCTGGGCAAAAAAAAATATATATATATCCCCTTTATTGAAAAAAAAAAATTTGTCATTTCATATGAGAAAAAAAAACTATTAAACATGAGACCGAAGAAATTAACCCGAACAAAAAAAAAATGCCCCGCAATAACGCGAGAAAAAATAATGCCCTCGCAGCAACGCGCGGGTAATCTTTGCTTGTATATCTTAATTATCCATTAACTTACAAGACCAAAAAACAGTGAGCCCGCACACCGGCCCTTATGTTCATCGACGATCTGAACTGTGTAGCCCACATCGGTTGGCCCGGTGGTTACCATTCATGGCTCCAAATTATTTTATTACGGTGGTTACTGTATCATCGGCGAGAAAAAAAAAAACTTGATACTCCCTCCTTCTTTTGGTCCAAAAATATGGAAGAAAAAAAAAAATTACGTTTACGACTTCTATCGGCATGGGCAAAAAAAATCCCCTTTATTGAAAAAAAAATTGTCATTTAATATGAGAAAAAAAAGATCTATTAAACAATGAGATCCGAAGAAAATTAACCCGAACAAAAAAATATGCCCCGTAATAACGCAATAACTCGCGAAAAAAATAACGCCCGCAGCAACGAGCGGGTAATCTTTCCTTGTTCTTCATGAATTCATAGAGGAGCACAAGATGGTAAATAGTGGGATGTGAAATTTAAAGTTGTTTCTAAGTTTAGAAACTTAATACCACAAAGTTTAGACTTTATTTGCTTTTTTGTCCAAACACTTAAAGCAGTTACGGAAATTTTAAAATCAGGCTCCAGTAATGCGTCAATTACCTATTGGTTATTAACGAGTTGGAATTTAACCGGCGCGTTGCGGCGGGGGGCGAATAAAAATAACTCGAGGGGCCTTTTTTTTTAATTTATGTGAAAAAGTCGTAAACAGTTAAAAGTTGAGGGTCCGTTTTGTAATACTTTTTTTTTTTTTTTAGTTTTTGGCCGGATTTTGGGTAATTTTTTGGTCTGTTACAGTAGCACTGTAGCCGAAACAATGTAGCGAGTACGTGCCACCTATTTGTGAATTGTATTATAGAGTAATTTTAGGGTGTTGATCGTTTCGGTTATCGGGTTTTTAAGTTAATTTTTTTTTGTCAATAATCGAATCGAAAATCGAATTTGAATTTGGTTCGGTTTTTGGGTTGACCCGAATAACCCGAATTAAACAATTTATTTAAAAAAAAAATTACATAGATATTTAGCAAAAATTTTTATCATTTCAAGCATAAAAATTTATTTTTTTATATTAGGATAAAATTTTAATAGTACCGTTTATATTTCATTTAATTATATAAAATTATATAATTTTTTATATATTCGGTTTTCGGTTCATAGATTGTCTCAAAACCCATAATCCAACCCGAAATAGTCAGATAGATTTGTAGTTTGGTTGTTTTTGGCCAAATTAGGTTCGTTTATTAGTTCGATCAAATGTTATTCGGTTCAGTTCGGTTTCGATTTTCGATTTATTCGGTTATTTCGGTTTTTCTGCTCACACGTAATTAATTAAATGTGAACAAAGACCGGCTCAGTGAGTCTAAGGGGTTGTTTATTTTTCACTTAATGGCCTCTTAAGTAACAGATTGGGTCCACCAAGTTATATTTACATGTTTTCTTTTTCATTTTTGCATTTATGGCTCTCTTTAATGGGTTATTTGCAAGTAGAGGCCTCTATAAACTCCCCTCTCCACACTCAGTGCTCATAGTGTATTTTCTCACCATCAAGAATTTACAATAATATCCTCATTCTTCCTTTCTCCCTGTATTTATCTATATCATCAAACAATACCTCTTCTCAACATACTTACATTCTCCAATTTGCCTCTAATTAATACATTCAATCAACCCACTACCTGGTCAACTGAAGCGTACGCATCCTTCACAGCCACCACCACCCTCCGCCGTACAGTCCTCCTCTATACCGTACGCTATTTTATACACTTTTTTGACATGCTCTTATCTAAAATCATTTATTATTATTTTGGGAAATCTCCCTTTATTTGTCGGCACATCTTATTTATTTCGGGATCTGATAACAACCAATGACATTCTACCTTAGAACTCTCTCTCCTGTCCCTAAACTCCGCATAGATCCACCATTCTTTCAGTTCAATTATTTTCATCCCAGTTGGATCGCTATTTAAATTTCTTTCTTTTTCCTCAAATCGTTGAAAGTATATTCATATTTACGGAAATAGGGGTTTCTTTATTTCATTTGATTTAGGAAATTCGGTTTATGGTTTTGTTATCCACTAATTTATGGTTTGACTGTAGTTAATAATAACCAATTCGCTGAAATAAGGAATATGGATTTTTAATTAAAATAAAGATTTGAATTTTTGAATTGGGTTATTTTGTTAATCAGGTATTAAAAAAACTTTAATCTCTTTTGGGGTATTTATGGTGATGGACTGTGAAGAGTGTATGTAGCAAGTAGGGCAGTGGGTACCGGTGGTTGTCCGGAAGCGGAGGGTTGTTGGGTGGTGCTTGAAGGACTAGATTATTCATTCTACATTAGCCTCTACTATTACATTTAGTGGAAAGAAGGTATCAAATTGTCATTTGTTATTTTGAATGTCTTAATTTGTGATAAGGCAAAAAGAGAAAACACCAAGTTATTCTCCCCATATCCTCTACTTTATCAATAGAGTTTGCATATCCATCTTTTTTTTAGAAACGGTAATTGTGGGCTACATATGGAACCGATATCCCATGATGGCGTTAGCAGAGCTCCACACACAACAGGTTGGGTCCAACCAGAAGGCAATGGCACGCCTTCCTCTTTATAGCAGCAGTGAAGAAAACCCCTATCGCACCTAGACAAAGGGACTCGAACTGTCTCGAGGTCCTTGCCTAGGAGGGTTATAAACTCCCATCAAGACTAATTAGGAGACCTAAGGTGCCAACTGAGCTAAAGCTCAGTTGGTTGAGTTTGCATATCCTTAGCCACTTAATGAGAAAAAAAAAAGAAACAGCGCCTAAAGGACACCCCACCTCCTCCTAAAATTCTAAACTCGAACGGTATGTAGATAGAAAGGGGCCCCCCACCCCCCCCTCCCCCAAGGTCATATTTCTCAAAGTACACAATCAACCATGCAAATGGCTTGAATTTGTTTAAAAAAACCAATGTGTAATAAAAAATTACAAGATCCTTGTTTTTTTCAACACCATAACTTCACTACCTATATACCAATTATTTTTCCCAAAAAAGCCAATATTACCAATAAAAATCGCAATCTCTTTGATATTTGCGTAATTGAAAAAAAATCATTACAATTTTTGATTTTTTTTTAGCAAATATTGCAATAAAAATACTGATTATTTCTCATAAAAAAGCAAATATTCGACAAAAATTTTGCGAATATATTTTTAGGAAATAATACGCACTAAATTTTAGATATTTTAAATAAATATCTTAATTTTTTTTTTTATAGTTTTTTTGGGGTATATCGACAATTTTCCGATATTTACTGATACAAATATCGCAAATTTTAGATCATATAATGATCTCAAATTTTTCAGATTTTTTAAAGATCATATCGCAAATTTTCGACTTAATGATTATGCACACAGAATATCAAAATAAAATATTTAGACATTTGTATGAAATTACAATTTTCAGACCGGGGTTTCATGAATAGAATTGCTTTGTTGGATTGCGTCCCGTAGTGATATATTGCGTTACCATAGTACATAGACCCCCTACTAAACATTACTACGCAACGTAACATTTCTCATAACTTTTACCACAAAATTTCATAAATTCATTGACATTCAAGATTCCATTCGCTCTACTAAATCTACTTTACATATTACGTTGTCCGAATTGTAAGTTAATCATTTATAAATAACTAACTACTATAACATCGATATCTGCTCCTCTCGGTATACGCTTTCGAGAGTAAACATGAAATATGATTGACATTATTGGTAAAATTAGTGTAAGTTTACACTAATTTAATGGCTTTCATCCAAGCACCATATACTCTTTACCATGATCCACCATTTTCACCAACGTTATTTTAGGACAGTTTCTTTGTCGGATTTATGTCAAAATTAGAGGTCTTTGTGAACAACAAAATGAGTTTTTTAGTTTGAAAAACACCGATAAATAAGCAAATAAATCAACAATACAACACGTTTTATCAAAATTTTGCAAGAAAATCTCGCAAAATAAATGAAAATTCGCAAGTTTTATCCAAAAATTTGCTGATTTTGTTATTAAAACAAGCAAAAGAAACCGCGCGTTGCGGCGGGGGGCTAATTGTTTTCCTAAATAATTTTTTTTACGTTATCGGGGGTATTTTTTATTCGGAGTATGCGTTATTGGCGCGGGCCTAATTTTTTAATTATTGTTTTCTCTTTTTTTGTATGATTCTGGTATGGGAAAAAATTTTACGTTGGGACGGGCTCATCAATTTTTCCGATTATTCTTTTTTTGGGACGGTCTGTTTTGTAATTTTTTTTTACCCGGCGGTGTATAGTAAATCGTAAATAGTTTAAAAGGTGGTGGTCCGTTTTGTATTTTATTTTACTTTGGGCAGATTTTTGGCTATTTTTGGTGTGTTTTTTTTTTGCCTTTTTTTTTCCTGGATATTTCTTTTTTTTGTAAGATTCGGGGAAATTTTTTTTGGCGTTGGGGCCGGGTTAAAATTTTTCACGAATATTTTCTTTTTTTGGTAGTCGTTTGTGATATCTTTTTTTTTTTTGGGCGAATGAATGTAAAAAAGTTGTGAAAACAATAAAATTTGACGTGTTGTTTTTTTTTTTTGTTAATTTTTTTACGGGATTTTTGTGTATGGAATAAATCGTAATTTGTTAATGTTGAGGGACCGTTTTTGTATTTTTTTTATTTCGGGCCAGATTTCTTGGGCTAATTTTGGGTAGTTTTTTTTTTACCTTTGGGCCACATTTCTATGCGAATTTTAGGCTAGTTTTGCTCGCCAAATGTGTATATTTGTAATAATTTTTTTTATTTGGCTTATTGTGTTTGGCCTCATGTTTAAAGTGTTTTTTTTTTGCTATTGGTATTTTTTAATATATGGGTTGTCGTTGTGTCCATCATCGTATTATTTTAAAAGTATGAGTTATAGAAGATGTTTCTGCGGGTATTTTTTTATCTGAATAAATCGGTACTTTTGTAATATTTTTTCCCCCTATTTTGTGCCAACAAAATGTTAAAAAAAAAAAAAAAAAACAAAAATCGGCTGGACCCAAAATGGGAGCCGGTTACTGTAGCATTGTGGCCCACTGTCAAAACGACAGTGGATTTTTTTTCCCGAATAATTTTGTTTTTTATGTTTCGGGGGTTTTTTTGGGGCGATGCGTTATGGCGGGGATTAATTTTCTCATATTTTCTTTTTTTGTTGAATACGGGGTAAAAAATTTTGCGTAGGGCGGGCTTAATTTTTTTCCCGAATATTTTCTTTTTTTGGGACGGTTTTGTAAATTTTTTTACGGGAATTTTTGTGTAAGAAAATCGTAAATAGTTAAAAGGTGAGGGTCCGTTTTTATTTTTTTTACTTTGGGCCAGATTTTATGCTATTTTTGGGTTTTTTTGGCTAATTTTTTACCGGATATTTCTTTTTTTTGTACGATTCGGGAGGGAAATTTTTTTTTGCGTTGGGACGGGTTAATTTTTTCCCGAATATTTTCTTTTTTTGGGACGGTTTCGATATCTTTTTTTTGGCGATGAATGTAAAAAAAGTTTTGTGAAAAATAAAACTTGAGTGTTTTTTTTGTTAATTTTTTTTACGGGACTTTTTTGTGTAAGGAAAATCGTAAATTGAGTTAAAAGTTGAGGTCCGGTTTCGTAATTATTTTTTTACTTTGGGCCAGATTTCAGGCTAATTGTGGGTAGTTTTTTTTTTTTTTACTTTGGACCACATTTTATGCGAATTTTAGGCTAGTTTGTCGACAAATGTGTATATTAGTAATAATTTTTTTTATATGGCTTATGTGTTGGGCCTCATGTTTAAAGTGTTTTTTTTTTTGCTTTTTTTTTAATATAATGGGTTGTACGTTTTTGACCATATCGATTATTTTAAAGTTATTAAGGTACTCGAACGATGTTTCCACGGGTATTTTTTTATCTGAATAAATCGAAACTTTTGTAATATTTTTTTTTCCTACTTTGTGCATACAAATTAAAAAAAAACAAAATAATTATAAAAAAAAAAACCAAAATCGGGCTGACCCAAAATAGGAGCCCGTTATTGTAGTAAAGTGACCCACTGTCAAAACGACAGTGGATTTGTCAATGTGTATTTTAGTAACAAGCAAAAGAACCCGCGCGTTGCGGCGGGACTAATTTTTTCCCGAATAATTTCTTTTGCGTTTCAGGAATTTTTTTTGGCGATGCGTTATGGCGGGGTTAATTTTTAATATTTTCTTTTTTTTGTATGATTCGGGGAAAAAAAAATTGCGTTGGGACGGGCTAATTTTTTCCTGAATATTTTCTTTTTTTTGGAACGGTTTTGTAAATTTTTTTACGGGAATTTTTGTGTAAGAAAATCGTAAATAGTTAAAAGGTGAGGGTCCGTTTTGGTTTTTTTTTACTTTGGGCCAGATTTTTAGGCTATTTTCTCGGTTTGTTTTTTTTTTGCTAGGTTTTTTCCCGGATATTTCCTTTTTTTGGTACGATTCGGGAATTTTTTTTTTGCGTTGGGACGGGTTATTTTTCATCGAATATTTTCTTTTTTTGAGGACGGTTCGATATCTTTTTTTTTGGGCGATGAATGTAAAATATTTGTGAACAATAAAAATTGACGTTGTGTTTTTATTTGTTATTTTTTTTACGATTTTTTTGGGTAAGAAAAATTGTAAATAGTTAAAAGGTGAGGGTCCGTTTTGTATTTTTTTTTTGCTAATTTTTTCCCGGATATTTCCTTTTTTTGTACGATTCGGGAATTTTTTTTGCGTTGGGAGGGTTTATTTTTTCCCGAATATTTTCTTTTTTTGGGACGGTTCGATATCTTTTTATTTGGGGTATGAATGTAAAAAGTTTAAGCTGTGTGAACAATAAAATCTTGACGTGGTTTTTTTTGTTAATTTTTTTACGGGATTTTTTGTGTAAGAAAATTGTAAATAGTTAAAAGTTGAGGAGCCGTTTTGTATTTTTTTTATTTTTTGGGGCCCAGATTTATGTAATTTTGGGTTAATTTTTTTCCCGGTTATTTCATTTTTTTGTCTGTCGATTAGGGATTTTTTTTTTGCGTTGGGAGGGTTAATTTTTACTCTCGAATTTTTTTTTTTTGGGACGGTTCGATATCTTTTTATTTGGGCCGATGAATGTAAGAAAAGTTGGTGAACAATAAAAAAAACTTGACGTGTTTTTTTTGTAAAAAAATCGTTAAATAGTTAAAAGTTATTGACGGACCGCTTTCGTACTTTTTTTTTCTTTGGGCAGGGGATTTCAGGGCTAATTTTGGGCTTAGTTTTTTTTTTTACTTTGGGCCACATTTTATGCGAATTTTAGGCTAGTGATCATGTTTTTTTTTTTTTTTGGAAACGGCGATTTTATTTTGATACAAAAATAGCAAGGAGCTAGATTACAAAAACAAGATATAGGGTTTTTGAGCCATGCGTTCCATCCGAACGATGGCTTTAGATCGATACTTACACCTTTAAAAAGAATAGTAATGACATGAGGCTAGTTATGCCTCATGTTTAAATGTGTTGTTTTTTTTTGTTATATTGGTTTTTTTTAATATAATGGTTGTTCGGTTTTGAAATGATCGATTTTTTTTTAAAGTATTAGGTATCGGAAGACTGTTTCCAGCGTGGTATTTTTTTTATCTGAATAAATCAAAACTTTTGTAATTTTTTTTTTCCATTCCTACTTTGTGCATACAAATTAAAAAAAAAAAAAAAAAAAGGGCTGGCCCAAAAATTGGAGCCCGTTACTGTAGCGGGTTGTTCCCACTGTAACAACGACAGTGTTATTAGTCACAAATGTTATATTTTATATGTCGAAAATTTACGTTTTTTTTGAAAAATTTCGTGTAGGAAGTATTTGCGAAATTTTAGAATATTAGCGAAAAATTTTTTTAAGGAAAAACTCGCAAATTTGAGGATATTTAATTAAAATCGAAAAATTTTCGAAATTGAAAAAAAATCTAAACTTTTCGTATTTTTTTTAGAAAAAATCGCCAAATGTGTGAATACTTTCATTAAAAATCGAAAATTTTAGGATTTTTTTTCAATCTTCGCATAAAACTGTCAAAAAAAAATTTGGATTTTTATACGTATTTTTATCTTTTATAGAAAAAATATTTGGGTATTTTGTGAATGGGGTTGAAAAAATATGAAAAAAAAAATGGGGTATTTTTGTGATTGTATTCAAAGTGGGTTATATATATATATATTTTTAGATAATATTTATATATATATATATATATATATATATATATATATATATATATATATATATATATATACACTATGAATGAGTTAAAACTACGTCGTTTTGACGTAGTTGCTACAGTAACCGGCCCATTGGGCTCCCACTTTGGGCCGACCCATTTGACAATTTTTTTTTGTTTTTCTTTTTTTTAACTTGGCAACTTTAAAAAAAAAATTACTCGGCACAAAATAGGAAACAAAATTACAAAAGTACTTATTTATTCAGATCAAAAAATATCCGCGACATGAGACCAAACACATAAGCCCATATAAAAAAACAAAACATATTAAAACATGAGGATCGAAAAAATAACCGCGAACAAATCATATAAATAATTGTTCGGCACATAAAATAGGATAAACATATTACAATCGTTTACTGATTTATTCAGATAAAAAATACTCTCAGACATGACGACTTAAACACATAATGCCCAATAAAAAAACAAACTATTAAACATGAGACCGAAAAATAAACCCGCACAAAATTAAAAAAAAAGTTTACGCCTCGCATCAATTAATGCCACGCATAACGCGCGAACAATCATGCTTAACACATATTTACCCAAATCTCATAAAATTATATTAAAAAAAACCCAAATAGCAAAAAAAAAACTTTTTAAACATGTTCTGGTTCCCAACAAATTAAACCCACTATAAGAAAACAACAAGTATTAAAACATGAGACCGAAAAAAATAAACAACAAAAAAAAAAATTAAGCCAAGCAGGCAATCGTCCTGCGGGCAATCACGCTTGTTCCATCTATATAACTCGGGACAAGTTAAGGCCTGGGACTTTATCTGTAGTAAATTTTATCAAAGTATCTACACTAGGCGAGTATCCGCGCATAGGGGCAGAAATCTTAAGCGGGAAATTATAATAGTTGCGAAATTATGATTACGTGTTTCATGTATAGGGATGAATATCGTTTGTTGGGTCAAACTATGAGCTATTAAGCTACTCTTATTAGTCACCGGAAAAACACACTCTCACCGGACACATCAACGCCACATCAGCTTTCACTCTCACCGAAACCCTAACCGGACAAACCGTTTTTTTTTAATTAAAAATTAAAACTTTCATCACTCATAAAAAAAACGTTACATAAATAATCAAACAAGCGTAGTGTACGAATTAAAAACGTTAAACTTACATAGATAAACAAAATACGTTAAAATCAATCGAATTGCCTGCCTGAAAGTACACACTTCAACTCATTCATTGGTGTCGGATCATATAACGCTTCGTCTTTTTAACGGTTTTTCAGTCGTCAGATTTCCAGCTCCGCAGCCTTGAGTCCAGCTCCTCCTTTTTGATCTGCAATAACTCTATCATTTCCTGTCTCTTTTGAACTTTGTACGGGTCGCTGGCCATTGCATACTTGTTGTTGTGAACCGTATTCGTAGTGGCCAAAGATTTAGAATTTTAGGGGGCCCACATTTTCACAATGCCCTAAAAATCACCGGCTCACCTTGATTTAGAGGGAGTCATGAATGAAATTTGCCAAACGGGATGATTTGTGACAATGTTACGACACTGATAAAAGCAGCCAAAGAAAAATATATAGATGTAAAATATAATATTGCAAGTCATAAGTAGTATAAGTACATCAGTAACTATTTTGAGAGTTTTTAAACACTTCTGTATTTCTTTTATATAAGCAGAAATAGAGATAAAATAAACGGAGTAATTTTCCTGTAATCAATCGGTTTTGGCGATTTTTTGAACGAATCAATTTTGGAGATCGCTATATGTTCAATGGAAGTTCCATAAAGGTTCATTTTACTCGATCTTGGTTTTCAGCGCCTTGAAACAAAAAAATATATTATCTAAGCACCTCCAGCAGATTTTTTCCTGCGATAGTGTGTCAAACGGGAGTTGGAACATTTACCCGGCGAGTTTGGGCGGGGCTGCTTGTTGTCGGAAGTTGTTGTAAGCTCCGAATGAGTAACTAATATTTGTTAAGACGATACAAATGTAAGAAATTGAATAATTAATATTCGCGGAATGCGTAGTGGACAAAGTACATAACTTAGCAATGAAAATCATAAACTTGAAATTTTACATCCGATAGAAACAGAATTAATAGCATCATCAGTAAGTATATCAAAACACTCTAATTAGTTAATTATCATAGCAAGTCAACATGTATTTACATATTGATCAATAATAAATTCAGTACAACATCTTGAGTATCTTCGTTTTGAAAGATCACTATGCCAAAAAGGATCTTCAATTCATCCCTACACGCATTTCGGTGAAACAGTGACGATTTTTTATGATGACTGATGGTGGTTTTAATGTTGACGGCCTCTTACTTTTTTTTAGCAGGATTTTCTTGTAAATAAACAGACCATTCTTATAGACCTTGTTCAGTAGCAGAAGTTATCACAGTCGAGATTCTCATGGGACTGCAAAGCATTTTGTTTTTGGTCTTTACTAATGCCTGTTACAAAAATGTGATATCAATATAGTTAAAATTACCGATTGCACAAAGCATTTTGCATAGGCAACAACATACTTGTAAAGCAACGTATTTGTGAATCAAGTATCTGTATAGACGCAAATTCATTATTTAACATACCTTCACATGATGAACGTTCCTTATCTCTCACGTTTCTTTTATTTCAGCACAACAACAACAACTATAACGATAAGCAAACACCGATGAATATAGTTTGAAAAATGATTTATACATAGTGCGTGACAGTTAGAAAAGGTACATAGATAAGTTAACAAACCTATCTGAGTAGTTGTGTCGCCCGTTTGTTTTTACATACCTGCAATGCCAACGCGTTTCATAAAGTCAGTAATATAACCAACGCCCAAAAGACAAATATTTGGTAGTTGTATATGTTTTCGACAAATTATTTGCAGAGATAGATGACCATTTCCTTTAAATTGTTTAGAGTGTCCATGTAGATTGAGACCTTGAACTACGTACACATCAGACATTATAAGGGAGGCATTGTAAGGAGTGTCTCAATATATTCTGCGACACTATCTGTTCATTGCAAAAAAAACATCAATAAGCTCTAATTAGATACTTACTTTTTCCAAATATGTTTAGCCTATTCAAACTTAATAAGATATAAGCATACGACTTACATATTTAATAAGCTAGTGGATGAGGTTTAGGCACCGTAATAACTCATGAGCGACCTCTGATGCATGTCAAAATTTTAAAACGAAAAAATGTTCATCACTATTCAGAGCAAAAAAAGGGAAAAATGACAAAACACCTATTAAATTGATCAAAGGCTGAAATCTATAACCATTTGCATAGCATACCTTAAGTAATCAAAGAACAGAACTTTGATGGAGGTGTCTACTTCTTTAACGTCAATCCAGAATCAGTTCGGATACAAAAGCATAATAGAACTTGTTTGGTATCTACCTGCATCAACTTCTTTTTAGGATTGACCTTCCATTGCTGAAACTGGTCCATCCTCTACTGATCCCTTTATATGGTATCCTGTTAAGTAAAAAAGAAAAGAAAATATTAAATGTTAATTCACTTAACACCTGAGTAATATGTATTTCAAATATTATTATTGCATGTTGTTGGCAGTAATTGTACCCGATTAATTCGTGAACACCTAATTTCTCTGTTTTTTTTTTTATATGAACCAATTCCATCATGGATGAGGGGCATGAATAAGGGATTTAAAGTTTAATCGGCTTCAACTTTACTTTTTGTCAGATTCTATTCGATTATCATTAAACCTTCTAATTGTAGTACCTTCCCGGACACTCTACCGAATTTCATCACTTTGTTCAAAGAAATGCTGTGAGTGTTTTTGGCATATATTGTTGGGTTGCTTTTCAAAGTTGGGTGACTTGTTTGATAGATTTTTCGACAATTTATTAGTGGTGGTTTGTGGGTCATTTGTTATTTGTGGGGTGGTGTGAGGTGTGTGTGTTGGTTTCAGTGTGGGGGGGTTTTGGTTTTTTGGGTGGTGGTGGGCGGGAATGGGATGGGGCGGGGGGTGAGGGGAGAGGGGGAAGGCGACTTGGTAAGTTGAGAGGGGGGTCCGGCGTGAGGGGGTTTAGGTGAGGGGGGGAGGGGGGGTGGTGGTGATGGGGGGGGGGGGGGGGAGAGGGGCTGGTGGGGGCGGTCGAAGGTGTGGTGGGCGGAAGGGGGGGGGGGTTGGAAATGTGTGGGGGAGTTTTTTGTGGGGTAGGTGAGCTGGTGATTTGGCGGTCACTTTTATAGTTATCTTTTTATTTTTCTTTCTTTTATTTACTTCTTTTTTCTCTTTATTTTTTATTTTCTTTTTGTTTTTTTTTACTCTTTCTCTTTTTTATTCTTTGTTGGTTTGTCATATTTTTTTATCTCCAACACCGACACTCATCATCCTTTGCTATAAATCTGGTTGTTGCAGAGGTATATCCTCTTTTGTACCAACATAGATTTGATTGATGTTAGTATAGAGTTATGTCAATTTTTTAAATCCTTTTTACTTATAATTTATTACATTTAATTGCAAAAATGATACATCTGGTTGTTTACAAATTAGGCACAAAAACACACAATTGTAAACCACAGTACCTGCCGAACCATCACCACCAAAGAGCTCAAGAGCAACATCATCTCATAAACCTCTATATATTGGAAAACGGATCGAGTAAAAACGCGGGGGAACCAAAAACCCTCAAAAGTAAGTGCCTAACTCTTGTGTAACAATATCTTCGGGCACAAAAAATCCTTTCAAAATCAAACTTAAAAATTGAAACCCTAATTCATGTATCTGTGTGTGTGCTCTGGGAGATTCTAAAGAAACTGCAAAAGTATGAGTAGGAAATACCAGTCACGTATATAAAAACAAACGTTTGGGCCAAACCAATGCACTACAGACTGGGCCAAGAGGAGCCTGCTAAAAGGCTTAGTGCTATTTTGGCAGCATATGTCACGAGGATTAGGTATATAGTTCAATATGTACTATATTATTTATACAAGTATTAACACCGCGCTTCCGCTGCGAGGAGTCAAGTTTATTGGGGTTCGGACTTTGTAAATAACGTAAAGTAAAGGTTAGTTTTCGTAACTTTGATCATAGTTCGAAAGGGATATTTTGTAAATTTAATTGTTGGGCCGGGTTTTTTTTGGTTGGTTATGTTATGGTTGGCTAAATGGGCTAATGGGCTATGTATTAAAAAAAGGCTATAGTAGCTAAATGAGTTTATATTCTAAATGGGCTATAGTAGCTAAATGAGCTTATATTAAAAAATAACTTTGAGATTATAATAATGATGCAATATTTAGTTGTATTTAGTATATAGATAAATAAGGCTAGTTTGATTAATGATTTACGGCGATTTACTTTTTTTTTGTGTTACTTAAGCTTTCTCTTTCTTAGCGATCTATATGCGGACTCTTTTTTATGCACAGTTAAAATCGACCTATACTAATTAAAAGCATAACTCTAAAATAACTCTTATAATAACACACAACAAATAAATGGCACACGGCCTCGGTCGGTTTTCTGACCATCAACTCCATAACTTGCCTTTGCCCCAACTCCACATTGTACTTTGGGTTGCAATGGAGGCGACCCGGTCATGGGTCGGTTGATCGATTGGGTCGACCTCCCACAACGCCCAACCTAAGCAGACTACACTACTTGTTTCACAATCAAATATATAAATATATCATAATAATAATTTGTTTTTTGTTTCTTTTCAACATAGAGGATGTCTAAACTAATCATTGGATGTCCACACCAAATCTTGTGAATATAATGGCTTATATTATATAGCACATGGTAATGAAGTACTAAAAGTAATTGTTAGAGGTGTTATAACCACTTGGGATGGTCTAGCGGTAAGCAGCTTTAGCAATTATCGAGAAGTATCAACTTTAATTCATGTTAGGTGCAAACGATTATCAGTCGTCACGTCAATCATCCTAAAAAGAGGATGGCTTTGTGCTCATTTGAAGTCTCTCAACCTTTCTTAAAAAGGGGAGAGCTTTGCTCGTTTTAAATTTTAAGCCTTTTTGGCGGTAAGTACAAATTTCGTGAATTAGTCGGCAAAAGGTCATAAACTATGGTTAACAAAAAAATCAAGGGGGATGAAATTTTAGTATGGGTCTGGTACTGATGCTACCAAAACCCACATCAAGTCAAGGTGTTGAGTTGACCAACTAACTTGGGTTGACCGTAATTATTAAGTCTTCAGTAACATTGTTGCAAACACAAAGATAGATTGCTTAGGGAGACCTTGTACAAGTTCATGTCTCGCAAGATGATTGATAGCACCAAAGTTCAAGTGAGATAGACGACGATGCCATAACCAAGACTTGGTTTTAGACGCCTTTGACAATAGACAAATGGGAGAGGATGCCATCATATTCCCAAGTGAGGGAGTGTATAAAGGTTATCCCCTCGAGATCCCGTCAGTAAATCAACACCTTCTAGATTACGAATGAAGCACGTGTGTTGACCAAAAAAAGCCACTTTGAGTTGGAATCAAGATTTGTACCACGGAAAAATAGATTTTGCCCAAGTCCTTCAACGATATACTCGTGGAAATAGTAACATTCCCCAATATTAATAGTCTCTCCAAAACCCATTTCTTTGAATTGATTCATTTCCGAATTTAACGTACCCAAGAATTACTAATGAATTGGTTGAAGTGAGGAGCGATCTCGGTCATGTGCTAGCGAGCAACCAGAAATCCAAAATACCCAGGAGGACGATTTGGACTACCTGCATTCATTCAGAGAAGTAGATGGAATATTGGTTTTTGTGGATCCCCAGGATTTACTGGGTTTGTTTGTTAGCAGACATTGGTTTTAAAACCTTTAGGTTTGCTACGGATATCAGTAGTATTTTTATTCTTCCATAGGTTTCCTTGAGTATACAATTTAATTCAGGTTTGGGTGATTCAGAGTCTAGAACTTATTGGTTTTAGAGAAGGCCACTTCATTAGTAGTGTGGTATAAGCCTAGTTAATGGCACGCATTTCCTACAATAGTGAAGGTTCCGACACGGTTTGGTCTCAATTATATCCTATCTGGTAAACACCTTTCCTGTTGGTTTCCAAAATATCTTTCCTTAGATTTATTCTTCTTAGGTTTTAGCAATGAAATTTCACATCATTCATAGAATTAGAAAACACACCAACTTATCATGAAGACATGCAAATCATCACGGTGAATACAGCTGAATCAGATTATCTTGTTTCTTATGATTTGCACAACCGCAGATCCATTAAACATTTAAGTTACATTCCTTTTATTCAAACTAGATTTAACGTTCCTGGGTGAGCTTCTATACTTTATTCTTCGAATTTATACTTGGTGTTTGCATGATCTATCATTATTGGTATTGCCTGGACCGGATCGGTGCTATCGTCACAGCACTAGTAGAAAGTCCCTTACTCCTGTTGAATGCACACACGCTTGTTAGAAAGTATGTTGAATGTCGAGTTGGTTTTGTGTTTTCTGTGGATGATGAGTGATTCAGGAAAACCTAACTTTCTTGTACTTTTTCCTGGTGTTGTGACCTTAATTAATTGAGGGACCATAATTGTTTGATGCTAAACGTTGGGCATGATTACTTATGTTTGTGAAAGCAAATCCTGAATGGACTTTGGTATACCTAAAGGCAGACTCTAAAAGTGAATCTTGAGGATAATTGCTTTTACATGTTGGACTACTATAATCCCTAAGGGACCAAAAGCTTCTTCCTGGGTAGCTTAATATACGCGGAAATGTGAGCGTCTTTATCAAACAATTTGGGTTTTGTTTTTTGTTGATTAGGTTCCATATTTTTCCTTAGACACTTTTGGATCAACTAAGTGGGTCACTGTATCCTCGTTTATCGTAACGCTTTCCTTTATGTTTCCTTAACTCATTTTTCTGGGCTGCTATGACCAAACACCTTGTCATGAAGTATTGCATTTAAATCAGAAATCTCCCCAGATTTATATTGACTTGCGTTGATTAACGCATTCACTTGTTCTTTTTGATTGAACATGTTTTTTTGTTTTATCGAGTCTAAAAGTTGGCTTCTAAGTCTGTTTTCAAATGCTCATTCTCAGAAAACAAGTTTGGTCACTCTATGTTCCAATTAATGTTAAGAAGTATCAATTTCATCCTTGTCTCATTTTGATGAAACTATTCCTTCTCATTTCCTTTTCAAGGACTTAATTTGCTCTTTCAACTGGACATGCGTGTCTTTCAGCTTGAGTACTGAGCTCTCAATTCACATAATTTGAACATCTGAGTACAACTGGAGCACTTTTGATTTAAAACACTGTTTTCTTGTTGAAAAATTTCTTGATTAAGTTGAGAATCTGCTTCCAAAGTGATGCAATATTTTTCAAGAGTTGTTAATACTTTTGCAATGTTTATGTTAGTTTCTTTATCAACAAAAAATAACTTTTTATCTGAGATGCTTAGTCTTGATTGTTCGAGACACTTTTGATAATCAATTCACAGTTTCGCTACCACTTGTATTCACAGACAAATTCACAACAGTCTTTAACAATTTCCTTATCATTGGCTGTGCCATAAGAGTCGTCATTTTCACTCAACTTGATTCATTTTAACTTCGAAAGTTCTTGACTCCAAGCGATGTTGTTCGACAGCCTGTTCCATTTGATAAAAGACTTTTTTTGGACCATACGACAAGTTTCTTGACACCAAGTATCTTTTTTCTGGTTTTGAAGTATTGAAAGATATCTTTAATTCTTTTACAAAACGGAATGTTTCCTCTCGAAAACAAGCCCATTGTAGTTCAAACCTCAAGTGACCCTCAGTGATAGCATCTGTGGCAGGGTTCTCTTTTGACAGCCTTATCAAAGCCCGTATATCTCAGTAAGAAAGCGTTTAAGCTCTTTAAAGCTAGTATTCACCCATACTTACTCGTAGAAGTTTTTTGGAACCTCAACTGTGCGGTTGTGGAAGAATGTGATGGGTCTAAGCTGGGGCCGAGTCGCTTTCCTATAGGATGTTCACTATATAAATAGTTTGTTTTCGAAAAATCGTTTGTAGTAAGCGTTATAAGATTGGCTTAATTGTGGCGTTTCGTATCTTTGTTTACTCTATGTTTTCTCAGACAATGGATCTTGTTCTTATCAAAAGATTTTTGAATGACTCTTCTCATAAGCACTAATGTTTCATCGAATCAGGAATCACAAATAGTCGCACATTTTAAGAATGGTTTTCCCCGTCATACAGCTTTGGATTTGACTCCGTGCTTTCTTCTGATAGAAAGGTTTTTCAAACCGAGAAGCTTGTTTCGAGGACTGATCATAACAAATTTTGGATTTAGTTCATCATTATGAACAGTTTGCGAGATGAACCTCTTTGAAAATTGCATTGTTGTCAAGTTGCTTAATTTTCTTTTTAAGCTAATTTCTCGATCAATATTTCTGTTTTCTTCCAATTTCATCTCATTTTTGAAGTTCAGAAACTAGTTTTCATTTAAACAGTCCTTTTTATGCACTGTTCGAAAAGTTTTTGCTTATGTCGTAACAATCTCGGCAAACTATTCATTTGATCCCTGGAGTGAGTAAACTGTTTTCTACATTTTGCTTTTCTTTTCAAATCTTTAACCTCTTCTTTATATCTGTCAGCTCGGTAGTCAAAGCTTTTTAACATGGTGCAAGCTGTCACTTGGGTTACTTAAATTGGTCAAACATAGACAATATCGGACATCTTGTTGAGCAGAAGACCTTAGAATTCTGGAACCAGTTTTCCTGTTGTGTTTTCACTCAGATAATGAGAATAAGGAATGGTATTTGCTATCATCTGGTATACTAATCAACTCAAGGTTTCTGTTCGGACTCATATCATTGAATGTTCAGAAGACGGTCATATCTGTAACTTTGATTGAATATAGTCATAGTTCAGATTAATTCTTGATTGTGTACCTCAGTCATAGTGCATCTGAGCGATTCCTTGAGAGATTGGGCCATGAGAGCAATCTTGGCTGAATTGAGTTCATACAATCAGAGTTCATAGGCATCCAGATCATCAGCTTGATAAGCAGCATTGTGGGGGTGATGACTGTTGAGAGGTCTGAATGTAGGAAGTCCTGGATCTGCCAAAAAATGCTATTTCTTCCTTGTTAAAGCTTTGACCACTTGTTGAGCTTGAAACCAACAACACTTTATCGTTGAACCATGTTTCATTCCATTTTCCTCTTAGGCTCTCTAGTGCACTGCTTGGCAATATGACCTCCCTTTGCATATTGTACACAAAATAACAGTCGTGTGTTTCCCCGTGTTGTACCACTATGCACAGGTGTTCATTTTCTTGTTGTTCCAGCTGCTTAAGTTAGTTTGTCTACCCCCTGAAAAAGTTGGACAGTCATTATTCCATCATAGATGGTAGCTTTTGACGAGGGTTTTGACGAAGTCCTTAGCTGTATTGTTTTGGTGAGTTAGGATACCTGGATGTGACAACAGCAGGTTAAGAATGACATCATGTGATAATCTGCGTCAATTGGATCATCCCCTTTCTGGATCACTGTGGAAACAACTAGACTGGAGTTGGTTGGGAAAATTCAGGTTGTTGTGTTGATAGGTTGTGGGTTAGCATATTCCAATTGTGGAATGATGGTTGTTGTGAATAAAACGTTGTGGTGAACGGAGGATTGATACTCATTCTTTTGATAAGTAATTGAAAGAGGTGTTGATTGATTCCCGTTGTGATTTTTAGTTTGATAAGGTGTAACAAACTGGTGAAGACTGATATGGTGAAACGTGAAGTTGAGATAGAGCTGTGGGGTGGTGGTTGTGTAGATGAGATTGAATTAAGCTCGGCTGAGTTAATGGTGAGTGAGATGCAACAAAAGCAAGAGGGATCGGGTTGCGTTCATGCATCAAACGAACTTTCATTTGCATGTCGTTCTATGTTGTTGTAGGTGAGCTGAAGTGATCAACATTGGTTAGTGGGCAAGTCTTTGAACAGTTTGACATCAGGGAACAAATTTGCTCCATTCATCAAGGAAGAGTGTTTAAGAAACTTGGTGTTTACTTAACTGCTCACATTGGCATCTTGTAAATGTTCATTATCATGGAGTATAACAAGAGTGAACCTCAAGTAGTACTCATGTAACTTCTCTTCCTTTTCTTGTAAAGTGACACTTATCGAATTTCATCTTTTCAGCTTGCACTCAGTGTCTTGTTTTGTTAATGTCGTTGTTCCTTGCATTAGCAGCTTTATCTTTCTTCCCAAAAGTTCCTTTGCCACACGATGTTGACTCTCAAGAGCTTAGATTTCAGTTGGTAGGCACGGGAGAGAATGATGTTTATAGCTTTGGATGTCGCAATCTGTTGAAATGGCTTCAGCTGGAGTTAGTTGAACATATTCCTTATGCCGTGTTACTCCATCCTAAGTGATTGAAGGCCAAACAAGTGGTCCTTTGCAACAGATGCAAGAATCATTATTCCTTGTGGTCTATATTCAGCATATTAATGTTCCATTTTGATTTTTCCATTGAATCCATACAAGCAAGTGTTTTTCATAAGCATCGGTGGTTTGTTGTCTTCCTCTAGAAAAGACAGTGATGTTTTAGCAAGATGTCGTCATTGTGGTATCAAAAAGATTTACAAAATTGATCGGGTCGGGTTGGGTCGGTTTGAAAGTAATTGTTATTTGGTTACGTTGATGTTGAGTCTTGAAATGAAACTTACACAGGATTTTAACAATTCTAGACAAAACCAGGAAAACAAGTGTTTGTTTCACGGGATTTTACAAGTCAAAGAAATAACCGTATAATTAAAAAAAATCGAGTTTGTTAAGTTTAAACTTAATTTATTTTCACTAGTTCGGTTGACAAAACAAACAAGCTAGTTCGGTCCAACTCGTTCGGTCCTGCTAGTTCGGTCCTACTCGTTCGGTCCTGCTAGTTCGGTCCTGCTAGTTCGGTCCTGCTAGTTCGATTGTCAAAGTACACCTAGTTCGGTTGTCACTAAGGATAGGAACTCGTTCGGTTCAAACTAGATCGGTCGACAAAGAAAATATCTCGTTCGGTTCCCAAACAAGAATAGCTAGTTCAGCTCCCAAAGTAAATAGCTTGTTTGGTTCTGCTAGTTCGGTTATCTACTTCAGTTCTTCTCGTTCGGTTCCAACCCAAAGTATCTTGTTCGGTTCTCCTCGTTCGGTTCCAACAGTTACGTAACTCAAATTTTCAAAACATAACAAAAAACACGATTTTTAATGGTTTTTAGCAAAAAATTCTTGTACAACTAGTGTTACTTACCCTATAGGAACAATAAACATGAAAACTTTTAGGTTTTAAGCAAAAAATTTTTGAATCTAATTTGCTATTTGTAATGGGTTTTTGAACACTAATCAAAACACAAAAACTAAACACACCCCTCCATGGCTTTGATACCAATTGAAGAATACTAGTAATCTTAAGATCAAACCAAGAACAAGAGTGAGATGTGGGTTGTGATGTTAGAGAGAGATTGGATGGAAAATGGATGAATTGTATAAATGAAGTAAATGGAAAAATGGAACAACCAACCCTCTCCAAGACTAGGAGAGGGACTTATATAGTTCTTGGAGGCGGCCACTGGGCTAATTGGGCATCCCATGTGGCCTTTGGGTCCGGGACTAGAATATAATCTAATCATGTAGTAATTCGAGCTAAGACTTGTTACAACTTGGAAGTGACCGACACTTTTCGTGTTTCCAACAAGATTTCTTCGGGTTGAGCTAGGGGGAACCCCCATCTAACGATCAAGTCATTATTCAGCGTACGATATTGTGATAAGGATTATAGTAGGAATTGATGCATCTCATGAACGGTTTCATCGATCATCTATATAGTGATATAGTAGTAGTACGAGCGACAGTTGTGTTTAACATTCAACAAATAAGAGGTTGGTTAGCACTTTCCAAGGGGCATGCTTCAGGATTAGGCTACGACAATTAAGTAGGATTGCAGTGATGTGCAATATATTATACTAGCTAGAAAAAATGTCGTCGACATGGTATGAACAATTATGTTTTTGTAAAAAAGGTGAAAATTTTTATATGAATAAGTGTTAAAATCTTAACTTACGAAATATACATGGACAAAACCCATGCATAGTCTACATTGTAATCTAAAACACATTGAAATACAATACATTGAATTCTAGAACTATTTTCCAAGCTCCTCTAATAATCCTTGCCACTTAGGTTATCCTCTTTGCTCTTTTACATCCATTTTTCCTCCACTTCTTTAACAGTTCCTGATTCTTTAACTTTGATTCCTAAGAGCTTCATACCAACTGCTTCCTTAGCTATATTAATGATAGTATTGATGTCCCTTTTCTCATTTCTGAATAGCCTGTTATTCCTCTCTTGCCATATGTAGTAAACAACTGTTACCATACCACAAACAATCTTTCACTATGCTCCATATATTTTATTGGATGGTAGAACTTCATTCATCAATGTTTTGTTCCCAACATTTCAGTATAACTTCACATTCTGATTTTAAGTAGTTCCTTCCTAATTCCATTGAGAATTCACAAGTAAACGAATAGGTGGTATGTGAATCGGGTCACTTATTACACAATGCACATTTATGTCATCATTGTCTCCTTTCCAGTCAGCATATCTT
Source organism: Tanacetum coccineum (assembly GCA_026074375.1). NCBI lineage: Eukaryota > Viridiplantae > Streptophyta > Magnoliopsida > Asterales > Asteraceae > Tanacetum > Tanacetum coccineum. The sequence continues at coordinate 56,009 of BQNB010002542.1, forward strand.
GTGTCATTAGTCTCTTTTTAATTGCTAGCCAAGTTACAAAAGCATGTCTTGGTATTGATTGTGCAAACCATACCATAGAGAACCAATTAACCTTTATGTCACTGTAAACCATATCCTTCCAAACATTGCTGATTTTGAATTTCTTCTCTTGTCCATCCACTTGCTTTCCATAATGAATTATCCTCATTTTCATCACTTATATTAGGTACTTGAATCTGTCTTAGAATCTCAAAATTTCATTACTTCACTCCAACTGGCCACACCCACTCCCTTCATGGAATGTTCTTAATTATGCAGTTGTTATTTAGCCTTGAATCATAGACATCTCTGGTTCCAATGAACCATAAGTGGGCTAAAGAGGCACACTTCTGTCATTGCCATACTCTTATTGATCTACCATTTACTAACTTTCACCAGCTTATTGAATCCCTTACTTTGTCTCTATAGAATTAAAAATGTTATTTTTTCCATCCCATACTATATTGAATCACATTTGACCTCCATATACTCTTAATTTAGCGTTTCTACTAGAAATATACTTTAACCTCACAGTGTATCCTTTTTAGTAGCCATTCATATATGTTTCGAATTAAAACCTCATTCCAAACACCTAAATTCTTTAAACCAAGCCCCCTTGATCTTTAGGCTTGCAAACTACTATCCCATTGATTACCTTAGCTTTAACTCTAGTTTATTAACCTTGGCTCCTTATGAATCATTCAACACTTATTAATCTCATAAATGTCCTGTTTACGGTAGATGGGAAAACTGGTGGCCCATTGATTTGCACATTTAGAAACTTTGGGATAGATGTCAATGAGTTGCAATCTTCTTGCATATGATAATGATTTGTTCTTCCAATCATTAATCTTAGCTTTAACTTTGTCTACTAAGGGCTTGCAGTCATTAATACTTATCTATTTTGTAATAAGAGGACTCCTAAATACCTTTAGGAAGCTTCCCATGACCAATGGAATGATATTCAGGATGTACTGCTGTTCCGCATTTGGATAATCCTATAATGAAAAAGTGTACTCTTTCTCTATGTTTGGACTTAGACAGAAAAAAGCTACTAAAACTCATCCAAAGAATTTTTAATGACCATTACTAATTCCACAATCCCCATGACAAAAAATACTAGTGAGCGGTTACCAGCAAAGCCACAAATGTGTAATTCCTATTTTTTCAATCCATGATCGATATTTAAGTTTAAGGACTACTCAATTCATTCTCTGTAATCAGCAAAATGGCACCTCCATCACTAGAGTGAATAAGTATAGGGAGATAGGGCCCCCTTGTCTGAGACCCCTACCCCCTTTGAAGTATCCAACCCTTTAACCATTAATACTAATTGAGAATTTAGTAGAAGTCACACATGTCATTATCCAGCTAACCATTTTCTTATGAAATCCAAACATAACCAATGCATCCTTAAGAAATTCCCAACTGATAGTATCATAGGCTTTTTGTAGATCATTTTTGCAAGGACAACTTTTTTCACTTTTTGTTTCCTATTATAGCCTCAAAAAAGGTCTTGTGGTAATAGAATGTTGTCATTTATTTGCCTTCCCCCTATAAAAGCACTTTGATTCTCATTAACTAGTTTCCCAAGAACATCCTTAATCCTATTAGTCATAATCTTGCTTATGAACTTGTAGAGAACATTGCAACATGCTATGGGTCTGAAGTTATGTGACTTTATTATCGGAGGTAGGAATTTTAGGTACCAGTAAAATTAGCGTGGATTTACATCTCCATAATAGTTTCCCTGGTAAGAAGATATTCCCTCAAAGCTTGCTCACTTCTGTCCCATATCATGCTCCAAGCTGATTTGTAAAACCTTGAAAGTGTATCCATCGGGAACCTGGTGCCTTAGAATTCTTAATTTCAAACATAGATTTTTAATTTCAGAGATCACTTATTGGTTCTCACCCATCACTTCAGTCAGCCTTTCAGATGTCATTTTGTTTATAAATATATCATTCTGCATGTACTTTTATGCAATTGGCGGTCTTTTACCTAGATACTCTTCTAAGTGTTTAACATTCGGTACTGGAAACATCATCATTTCTCAAATCTAACCCTTTTCATTCATTATAGACAATATCCTACCTCTTACAGAACTATTTCCTTAATGGTTCTATGAAAATATTAAGTATTCCTATCACCCTCGTTAAGCCATTCAACTTTTGCTTTTTGGCATAATAAGCTATATTCATCTTGAATAGCTTTATGACACTCTTTCAAAATTATACGGCTCTTATCCTTTATTCTCTCATCATGAGGAAACATATCAACCTCTTTTTGACATTCCTTTACTTTTTCCCTTAGCTTCTCAGCCCTTTCATTAACTTCCCCATACTTTCCAATATTTGTTTAAGTTTCCTTTTAAGAGCTTTCATTTTCTAAACAACTCTATACATAGTGTGTCCCTCAAATCTCTTGTACCAAACACTCCTTACAGTTGGTAAGAACTCCTTTTTATCAGTAATAAAGTTTGAAAATCTAAATGAACTCTTCCTCTTTTGTACACCATTAGGAATCCTCACTATAATAGAAGAATGATCAGGTATCATCATTAAGGAAGGAACCATTTTTCATTTTGCTTGTGAAATTTATCCATAAAATTCTCATTCACCATCACCCTGTCCAGTTTTTTCAAGGTTTTACATTTTGGATTTTTTTCAGGCTTTTGGTCCATGTGTAATGAAATCCTTCACTATGTAGATCCCCAACTTCAATATTATTTACACAATCTTGAAATTCAGACATCTCACTAGAAGGAATAACACTTCCATTTGAATGTTTAGAGACCTTTAAGGTTACATTATAGTTACCAAGTATAACCCAAGGGATTCCACAAGTAACTATCTTTTGCATTTCCAAATCACTCCATAAATTTCTTCTTTCTATTCCTGAATTGCTAGCATAGATTACAATACAAGAGAATTTTGATTGTTTATCAATAGTTTTAACCAGGAGGAGTATGTATTGTCCAGACTGAGAAATCAGCCAAGCCTGGATCTTGTTAGCATTCCAACCAACCATAATTATGCACCCTTTGTTATTGTCTTCACCATTAGTTATGTATTCCCAATTTCCAAATACAGTTTCAAGTCTTTCATACATGGTTCTTGTATTTGAAATGCGTCTCAAGAATAGCAATAGCTGTAAACCTTCCTCTTGGAATTAGGCTTTTTCACTTCTTTTTGTTTTCTGTATAAGCTACATAAACCTCCCTGCATATTCTAAGTACCAAATTTGAAATCCATAATAAGAAAAAAAACAATCATCTCTATCTGTTTTTACTCACTGTCTCTCAATTGTTTTTCTCCCAAACACTCTATCTTGTTTTTGTTAATTCTCCTCTTATCATATTTCTCTCATAATTCTCTCATTCTTTTACTTACTTTATCCTCTCTGTCTGTTTACAGTCTCTTTCTATTCTTTACTTACAAATATCTCTCAATTCTTTTCTCACTAGACAACTTTGTCGTTTCCATACAAATCAAGTCGTCTCTTCTATCGTTTTTCTCAAATTCTCTTAATTCTTTTTTTACGTTACTGGTACACTCTGTCTATACTTTTATATGTACACAAATCTCTTTCTGTTTTTGAACCTTACACATTCTTCCTCAATTCTTTTCCTGACCATACTATTTACTCTATTTTATTCACAACAATCAACAAAAAAAAAAACAACAATTCAAAATTCTTAGATGATTCAATTTAATTCTATTCATTACATAGAGGCAAGTTCAGTAGGAATCATAATTGAGACATTCCTAACTATCCCCTTTACCACTTCATTCCTTAAACACGTATTTCTCAACACCAAATTCTCATCTATAATATCATATTTTCTCAATCTATTAAGCTGTCATCAAAGAGCTCTTTTTTGTCCATATAATACCTTTTCATTTCCTCAGTCCATCCATTCATTCCCATACTATTATTATCATTTTTCTTACTCAAAAATTCATCCACAATTTTCCTTTGATCAATATTAGGTATTAATTCCTCATCATTTATCAAGGAATTCAACAAAGTAAACCTCTTAGAATCCATACTCATCGCATATAGAGTTTATATAGAGATGAGACTATTTCCCACAACATTTGTTGGATAACCTCTTACACACCTTTTCATGATCCTTTTTTCCTTTATGATTACCTCCATTATCCTTCTCATTATTTGTGTTTATTACATTTGCTTCCATACCCATCCCCTTATTCCTATTTACATATTTCTCTTTCCCTTCATCCTCCCTTCTTCTCCTATACTCAAATCTACTATTTTGTTGCCATTTGTTTTTCATATTAACATGCCTCCCTTCATTCCACCTCATATCATTATGGTCATCTTCGATATTTAGTTCTGTTAATACAAAATACTCGCGCGCAAAAAACGAATATTTTATTAATGATCTTCAGTTTTAGATAATATTAAATTTATGTTCATACTACGTAAAAGTTTATGTAAACAAGTTATTTAGTCGAAAGTTTACTTGACGCCGACAAATCACTTAAGGTATGAATATGACATTATTAAACATAGTTAATGATCAAAGAAAAATATTATCATTTGCATAAACCTTTTCTAATCAAATGATTTAAGTTAACACATGATTAATTATAAGCTAGTTATATTAATCATGTAAGACAAAATAAGATTAACCATAAGTGGAAACAATCTTTCCAAATCTAGAAAATCTTTCCTTATTGGTGATAAGAAATATTTTGTTCTAGAAGAATCTATTAAACTAGTTTTAATAAGTACAAAACAATATTTTGTATAGATTTGGGGTTAATCATAAAATGACAAATGTTGTCCTAGCTCCTCGGACGGATCCACCATAACAAGGCACGGATCCAGCTGTTGGTGGATCCGTGGGTCGCATCGTCCAGCTGTTTGGGACAACATTTGAATTTCAAAGGTTTGCCTATAAATAGCAACCTTAAGTCTTCATTTTAGACAACTCTTGTAAAATATTTTTCACATACATCTTTTATCTTTTATATTCTTTGATCATTATACTTGTTACATAATCCATTACAAGTGATCAACTCATTCCACTCTTTAGTGAAGAACACTCAAGAAGACGTCAAGCTTCAAGTGTTAATAGTTTAGTTGTGTCATCACGTTTGTGATAATCATTCATCCACTATATATCCTTGTGTTATTCAGAGTAGTGTGTTGGGTGTATCATATGTGGTATGACTAGTTTTAATATTTAACTACAAATAATCATAGTGTGTTAGATTAGGTTATATCTCGAAGTAGAACCGGTAATTTGCTCTAGTACTGGAAAAAGTGTATGCGACTTTTATGTGTACGGTTTTCTCCGCACTAAACGGGTGCTTGTTGAAAGAGTGAGATAAATCATTGTGTCATCGGTTTGATCTTTCTTATCTTTACTTGTTTATATTTCGTAGATTAGTTACTTACTTATTGCATCGCTATCATATACACTTGTGTATATCTCTTGAGTTCACATAAGTCGACAATCTAAGTTTTAATTTTAAAACGGTAAAAACTATTCAACCCCCCCTTCTAGTTTCCACAATTGGTATCAGAAGCCAAGGTCACCCAAGATCTTTAACGTATATTGTACATTAAAGCTTGAATCGATCTATGGATTCGGATAAATATCTAGAAGGGCAATCTATGCAAAGACCACCTCTTTTTGAAAGTGATCATTTTATTTATTGGAAAAATAGATTTGAAACTTATGGTGGATAAAGGCAAAAAGATTTAGATCTTTGGCATATTATTTTGAATGGTGATTTTCCACCGGTTGCCAAAAATGAAGTTACCCAAATTTTAGAGGTTGTTCCTTTTGAAGAACAATCCGACGATCTTAAAAAGAAACTTGCTAAAAATAATGAAGCTAAAATGGTTCTTTATAATGCTTTACCTAAAAAGGAATACGAAAGAATTTTTATGTGTAAAACGGCTAAAGATATTTGGCAATTGTTGTTAATCACACATCAAGGTAATAGCTAAGTAAAGGATAATAAAATTGATCCTCTTGTGCAACAATATGAAAAATTTACTATCCTTGAAGAAGAATCTATTGATAGCGGTTTTGCTAGATTTAACACTATTATTACTAGTCTTAAAGCTCTTGATGAAGGTTTCTCTAGCAAGAACTATGTTAGGAAGTTTCTTAGGGCTCTACATCCTAAATGGAGAGCAAAGGTCACGGCGATTGAAGAATCGAAAGATTTATCATCACTAGCTCTAGACGAGCTTATCGGCAATCTAAAAGTACATGAAGTAGTCATGGAAAAGGATTCCAAAATTTATAAAGGCAAAAAGGAAAGAGTTAAGTCCATTGCCTTGAAAGCTAAGAAATAGTCTAGTGATGATGAAACTTCAACATTCGGAAGCGATGACGAAGAATATGTTATGGCCGTAAGGAACTTTAAAAAGTTCTTTAGAAGAAAGGGTAAATTTGTTCGGCAACCAAGAGAAGAAAAGATGTCATTCTGACAAAGAGATGAGAAGAAAGGAAAGAGTGACCAGAAATGTTTTAGATGCGGTGATTCAAATCATCTATTGGCGATTGTCCAAAACCATCTCGCACAATGATCAAAAGGCCTTCATTGGAGGTTCTTGGAGCGATAGCGAAAATGACGCTGGAGACAAAACCAACGATGAAACTTGTTCTCATGGATCAAAGCGTCAATGAGTAAATCTTAAACTCTTCCTATGTATGGCGACAAATGCATCTTCTCTTGTATATTTTCAGTATGAAATAGATACGAATAGCTTATGTGAAATTACTTAAAAAAATCTTTAACAAGAACTAAATTTTTGAAAACTAAAGAGATCTTTTAAAAAAAAGAAATTTTAAAATTGAACGAGAAAATTAAGAAACTTGAGAGAAGTAAAGAAATTGAGATTGCATGTAAGTCATGTGAGGAACTTAAACGGGAAAACCGCCAAACCTTGAAAATCAACGTACTATAATTTGATAAAAGCGCTAATTCACTTAGAGAATTGTTAAATAATCAAAAGTCACCTAGTTGTAAAATAGGTCTAGGATTTGATGATAGTAAAGTGTCAACAAGTGGAACTAAAAACATGAGTTTCATTGGATCGTCCGCTGAAAAGGCGACAGACGGATCCACCATAAAGGTGCACAGATCCATGTTTTTAGTCCGCCTGATCTGGCTCTTGGTAGATCGGATTTTGTTAATACTAGGAAGAAATAATACATAAATAGATTGAGGAGTCAAGAAATCGTCTTTTTAAAACCTTCACTTAAAAGCGCGGTATTGGTTATGTCAAAACCGAGTCCTAGATCGAAAACACCTCTTTCCTCCTAGAAAGGAACATCCCTTCCTAATTCAAGATACAAACACACCTCATCTTGGAGAAACTCGAGACAACCAATTCATCAAAACTTCTACCCTATGAATTGGAACAACCGACAAAATTAAGGATTTGGACATATGGGGATTTATATTCATTTCATTATCCCAATCAATGCAATTAAAAGAAAGGGATGTACAACACTAACATTTTCGGACCCATGAGATATTGGGGACCAAACACTTGAATTTGTTTTTGTTGAAATAGGTATGCTTGAGAACATGCTTGGAACCGGATGAGTGGATCAAAGATAGTGGTTGCTCCAAACATATGACCGGTAACAAGAGTTTATTCTCTACCTACAAAGCATACGACGGAGGTAATGTTGTTTTTGGAAGTAACTTAAAAGGAAAGATCATAGGCAAAGGTACGATCTCTAATGACTCTCTCACTATATCTAATGTAGAACACGTAGATAACTTAGCATTCAATTTACTTAGTGTCGGTCAAATTTGTGACAATAAGTGTCAAGTATTATTCACCGAAGATGGTAGTGAAATAATTAAAGATGGTAAAATTATAGGAAACAGGATTAGGAAAAATGGTTTGTACGTAATGAAATTAGGAAATAAGTCTCAAGACAAATTATGTCTCGCCACGGTAGTGGATAACTCTACCTTATGGCATAGAAGACTTGGTCACGCAAATATGCATTTAATTCAATCGTTGTCATCTAAAGAATTAGTTAGAAACTTACCTAAACTAAAATATGATAAACATTTTTGTGATGCTTGTAAAATTAGGAAGCAAGCTCATACAAGTCATAAAGCTAAAAATATGGTTTCCACTAAAAGATGTTTAGAACTATTACATATGGACTGATTTGGTCAATCGGCAATTAAAAGCTATAGAGATAATTTATACACCTTAGTTGTAGTTGATAATTACTCTAGGTATACATGGACTAGATTTCTAAAGACTAAAAATGAAGCCTTTAAGAAATTTGAAATATTAACTAAGAAAATTCAAAACCAACTAGGTAGTTCTATAATAGCCATTAGAACAGATCATGGTCAGGAATTTGATAATGAAGTACAATTTAGAGCTTATTGTGATACACTAGGCATTACTCATAACTTCTCGGCTCTACATACTCCACAATCAAATAGGGTAGTAGAAAGAAAAAATAGGACCTTACAAGAGATGTCTAGGACCATGCTTAATGAACAATCTATTCCACAAAAGTTTTGGTGTAATGCTGTTGATACATTAACTTATATATTAAATAGAATATTAATTCGACCAATACTAGGAAAAACTCCTTATGAAATATTTAGAGGTAGGAAACCTTCTTTGGAATATTTTAAAGTATTTGGAAGCAAGTGCTTCATCTTGAATACTAAAGACCTTCTAACCAAGTTTGACCCAAAGTAATACAAAGGTGTTTTTCTAAGATATTCTCAAAATAGCAAAGCTTATGTGGTAATAAATAAACACACAATGAAAGTCAAAGAATCACTCAACGTGACATTCAATGAAAGTCCTCTTCCTACCAAATTATCACTAGATCAAGTCATAAGAAATCTTAATCAAAGAATACAAAAGTATTAAATACTAATAATGAAGAAGATGAGTCGATAAAAGTTGAAGAAATCGTTAACATTAAGGAGTCCAAAAATCATCCACTAGATCAAGTCATAGGAAATCTTAATCAAAGAACCTTAAGATTTCAAGCTTAAAATCATAGTAATTTCTTTTGTTTTATATCTACAATAGAACCCAAAAATGTCAATGAAGCATTAAAAGATGAAAGTTGGATTGTAGCTATGCAAGAAGAACTAAATCAATTCGTAACTAATGACGTTTGGGAATTAGTCCCTTTACCTATAAGTTAATCTGTCATAGGAACAAATTGGGTCTTTGGAAACAAATTAGATGAAAATGGTATTGTATCTAGAAACAAGGCTAGATTGGTAGCACAAGGTTATAATCAACAAGAAGGTATGGATTATGATAAAACATATGCTCACGGTTTTATAAATGAAGAGGTTTATGTTGCTCAACCTCCAGGGTTCATTGATTTTCAAAAACCAAACTATGTTTATAATCTGATCATAACAGTTCAGAACTCAGGATTTAAGACCACAATTGTTCCTTCAACAGACATGAATGCTCCGTCATTACAAGAGTTTAAATTTCTATTCGGTCCTTTGTTCAAAGAATACTTCACTGCAAGAAATGAAAGTGTGTCAAAGTCTTCCGCTCTCTCTGATAATTCTAAACAACAAGACAAACAACCTACAACGAATGTTCAACATACATCAGATTTGATAATTCCACCATCAAATAACAGTGCTGAGGACAACATGTAAATATTTTTATAAAACCAAATACAACAATATACGATCTCAAAAAGAAAATACAAAATCAAAAAAATCAAAAAATTCCAAAAAGAATCTTCTTCGACATGTCTCTTGGAATCGATAACATTTAGGTAACTAGATATGTTGATTAACATTGACACGGGTATGTAAATGAAGTTCGAACAAGAGTTCCAACATTTTCAAAACATGTCATTTCTAATTTTCTTTAGATGACTTGTAATCAATTTCATATTGCAACTCGGACCCGAATGACAAAGAAGAGTATACGTTTCAGTACGCTTATCCTTGGCGTTAGAAGACAAGTCTTCTAACATGATGTTTTTCAAACAAGTTGAACATAATTTTTTCTAGTCTTTTCAAGATAGTTTTTCACAAAATGTGATTTACAATATTTGGTATCTTTAAAAAATGTATGTTCAACACTCCATCCCTCACAACTTTTTCAAAGACAACAATTTGCAATTGGATCAATTTTTGAGGGGGAGTTTTTCGAAAAACAATCTTTTATTGTGTTTGGATACATCTTCATACGACAATTCTTATGTATTCAAAACATTATCTAAAATCTTAATAATAAAGTGGTAATAACGACATGGTTAACATTAGAATACTTGTTATAAGATGATCACGTGTCTGAGCATAATTTTTTAAGAATTCTTCAATGACATTTCATAATCTTTCATAATTATGTGCTCGACACCTCCGCTAACCCTCAAATTTACAAATGTTGTCATTCAATCTTTAATTGGTGTTATATGTAAAATTAAGGGGGAGCAATTCACAAAGTTCCACATAATTCATGCTAAAGGTGGTTAAGTTAGGTACTCGTCCTATGATCTAACCAGAACCGAAGGGATCTACCCAAGGACACTCCATAGTTAGAAATAGCAGTCCTTAGGTATGATGGAGAAGAATGAGTATACAGGAAGAATGCCGACTAAGGTTAAGCTAACACTGGATGAATCACAACAAGGTGTTAGTGATGACGTCTTAGTAAGCATTGAAGGGGTTAAAGAATTAAAAAGAAATGTAAGGATAAATGGTGAAAATAAAGAAGCCCTCTATACAACTTTAGGCAGAAACCGGGTCAATACATTTGCTATCAGAATCACAAAGATGATTGTTGGTATTTGATAATGCCTAAATTATGCATGTTTTCGGCGATGTTATTTATTTATATTTAATCATTTCTAGTGAGCTTTTGGTTCTCCTTAGCATAAAATATGAGCGGGTTCACTAGAAGACATCTCAAGACAAAGCTCAAGTGTTTACACATATTGGAAATCAAGATAAAAGTAAAGAATAAAGCCTCGAGACAAAAAGGCTACAAGTACGCCACACTTATCATAAGTACGCCGCACTTATCCTCAGATATGTCAAGTACGCCGCACTTATCAGAAGTACGCCGCACTTCCTCTCAACACTATAAGTACGGTTGGGATCAAAAGACTTCAAAGACTTTCTACTGCTCAGGTATACATTAATACTGTCATGTTAACTTAGTGTTGTTCAGTAGTGTTAATGATAATTATACTAAGTAGTTAGTACTGGTAGTATAATGTTACTGCTGCTAGTTACTACTGTTAGTATAAAGTTACTACTGTTAGTATAAAGTTACAACTGTCAGTAGATGTTAAGACTGCTAAGAGTTGAAGACTGGAGATATGCTAAGTAGTTAATATTGTTAGTACAAAAGTTACCACTGCTAGTGTAACTTAGTGCTGTTAGTATAACTTAGTACTGCTAGAGTAATGTTACAACTGTTAGCATAAAGTTAGTACTTCTAGTACTTACTACTGCTTATGCTCAGTTTGTGCTTCTGCTTATCAAGATACAACTGTTGAGTGATTACAATTGCTGAAAGGATAATGATGACAGAGAAAAGATCAAAGACATGTCAGAGAAGGAATAAAAATTGTGTGGAGAACAAGAGTACTTACGAAGATAAGTATTAGTTATTTGTAAAGAAGATATGTATTCCTTATTTGTATAGAAGATCTTGTTTTGTTTATAGAAAAGATCTTAATAAGATAGGAATGTCTTGTAAACCTAGTAGGACTCCTTGGTGTATAAAAGGAAGCTCTAGGGCATTAGTTGAGATACGATTTTAGAGATAATTCTTTCATAGTTGTTAAGTCGATTTAAGCTTCAAGGTTGTAAACCCTAGTACTAAGTCATAATACTCCTATTATTGAATTAATAATATTGAAGCGTTTTGGTTTTATTATTCATTATTGTTACTGTTTCATTGATAACACTTCTGGAGTATTAAAGTGTAGATTCCGCATACACTTTAGTATAAACACAAAGTCTCTATTATTGTTAGTTTGGATTTATCTAAGGTAACATATTCTTTACAAGGTAAAGAAAAGATCAAGGTTTGGGATCAACAAGTGGTATTAGAGCTTGTGCTTTAAGAAACTTTGATCTAGAAGTTATGGAGTTCGAATCTGCTCAGAATAACACCACTGCTAAGCTTCCCATACTCAAACTGGGTGAGTATGAGATGTGGGTGATAAGGATTAAGCAATACTTCCAGGTTCAGGATTATGCTCTATGGGAAGTCATAGAGAATGGAAATTCATGGGTACCTGTACCTGAAGCATCACAAGATGGTAGCACTTCTGTTACAAAGATGACTGTACCTGATACTGCAAAAGAGAAGATTTGTAAAAAGAATGATGTCAAGGCCAGGAGCTTGCTGCTTATGGCTCTTCCCAATGAACATCAACTAACTTTTAGTCAGTATACAGATGCCAAAACATTGTTTGCTGCAATTGAAACAAGATTCGAAAGGAATGAAGCTACCAAAAAGACACAGAAGGCATTGTTGAATCAACAATATGAAAACTTTAATGCTTCAAGCTCAGAGTCACTTGACTCTATCTTCAACAGACTTCAAAAGATTGTTAGCAGACTTTCAATCTTGAGTGTAGTTATCACTTCAGAAGATTTAAACGCTAAGTTCCTGAGAAGTTTACCTCCTGAGTGGAATACTCATGTGGTTGTTTGGATGAACAAGGCAGATCTTGGGACATTAAGTATTGATGACTTGTACAACAACTTTAAAATTGTTGAACAAGATGTCAAGAAATATGTTAGTACAAAAAATGGTTCTTAAAACTTGGCCTTTATGACTGCTCAAAGCACTAGCAGTACTAATAATGTTAATACTGCTAACACTGATGTTAGTACTGTTAGCACAAATGTAAATACTGCTAGTCCTAAAGATGATATTGCTACTCTTAGTGATTCCACAGTATATGCTTTTCTGTCTAATCAACCAAAAGGGTCTCAGCTGGTTCATGAAGACCTAGAGCAAATCAATGATGATGATCTTGAAGAGATGGATTTGAAGTGGCAATTGACACTACTAAGCATGAGAGCCAGAAGGTTTTACCAGAAAACAGGAAGGAAGATCACTATTGATGGTAGTGATACTGCTGGATTTGATAAGACAAAGGTAGAGTGCTACAACTGTCACAAGATGGGACACTTTGTCAGGGAGTGTAAAGCACCAAGAAGTAAAGATGGTCAGTACAGATATCAAGACAACTCCAGGAATCAAGAAAGCTCAAAAAGAACTATGAATGTGGAAGACACATCTTCTAAGGCAATGTTGGCTATTAATGGTATTGGCTTTGACTGGAGTGACATGGCTGAAGAACAAGTTCAGACTAACATGACACTAATGGCATTCTCAAACTCTAAGGTATACACTGATAAATCTTGCTCTAAAACTTGTTTGAAAAACTATGAAACTCTCAAGAAACAGTGTGATGATCTGATTGTTAAACTTAATGATAGTGAATTTAAAACAACTACATATAAAAGAGGTTTAGCAACCATAGAAGATCAACTTGTTACATATAAAAAGAATGAAGTTCTTTTCTGTGAAGAAATTGTTATTCTTAAGAGAGAAGTAGGTTGCAAAGAGTATGAATTAGGTGTACTTAGGACTGAGCTTGAGAAAGTTAAGAAAGAAAAGGAGAATATTGATTTTAAGATTACAAAGTTTGATAAATCAGCAAAGGACCTAGATGAAATGTTAGAAAGCCAGAGATCTGATAAGAATAAACAGGGTCTAGGATATAATGATGTAGCTCCACCTTATCCTTTGATCTATAACAGACCTACAAAACTAGACTTGTCTTATTTAGGACTTGATGAATTCAAAGAACCTAAATTTAATGGGTATGGTCCTAGGGAAACTGTTTTAGAATCTACCAAAGAATGTGACAAAGAGTCAGAAAATTCAAAGGAGAATACTGATGATTCTTTTGAAAAAGAACAAGTGTCTGATAGTGAGTATAGTTATGTTGAGTCTTCAGCTAATGTTGTTAAAGAAACTATTTTTCATACAGCTAAAAAGGTAGAGGTTGTCAAACCAAAGATTAATGAAAAACCAGTTAAAAAGACAGTTAGGTATGCTGAGATGTATAGATCACAAAGTTATAGAGGGAATCAGAGAAATTGGAATGGTCAAAAATCCAATCAACTAGGAAGTGATTTTGTCATGAAAAATAAAGCTTGTTTTATTTATGGGAGCTTTAATCATTTGCAGAAGAATTGTACTTACCATCAAAAGAAAAAGGTGATAAGTAGGAACAATTACAACAGGGTGGGTTATGACTATTATGCCAAGACCTTACACCCTAGAACCCACAAAAATATGACTCCAAGAGCAGTTTTGCTGAAAACTGGCCTAAACCACTTAGTACTGCTAGGCCTGTTTATACTGCTCACTCCAAACCAACAGTGCATTGTGCTAGACAAGAACTTATTTTCATAAACAAGCACAATCATCTGTCCAAAGGCCCTTTTATAAGAAACAAGCATTAACTAACAGACATTTTAATCATAAGGTTAATACTGTTAGGCCTAGAGTAGTTAATACTGCTAGACTAAACCTGTGTTGCTTGTATTAAAGGGAAACAACACAAAGCCTCTTGTAAGTCCAAGGTTATGAATCCCATTTCTAAGCCCTTGTTTAGGCTACATATGGATTTGTTTGGTCCAACCTTTGTGAGTAGTTTAATGCATAAAAGGTATTGCTTAGTAATCATTGATGATTATAGTAGGTTTACATGGGTTTTCTTTTTAGCAACTAAGGATGAAACAAGTGAGATCCTTAAGAAATTTATCATTCAAATAAAAAACCTAGTGGATCAAAATGTCAAAATAATCAGATGTGATAATGGGACTGAGTTTAAGAATAAAGTCATGGATAAATTCTGCAAGGAAAAAGGTATTAAGAGAGAATTCAGTGTAGCTAGGACTCCTCAGCAGAATGGAGTAGCTGAGAGGAGAAATAGGACATTGATTGAGGCTGCTAGAACCATGTTAGCAGACTCTAAGCTACCCACTACTTTTTGGGCCGAAGCAGTTTCTACTGCTTGCTATGTACAGAATAGGGTCCTTATTGTCAAGCCTCATAACAAGACACCATATGAACTATTTAGAGGTATTAAACCAACTCTAAGTTTTATGAAACCATTTGGATGTCATGTTACTATTCTAAATACCTTAGACAACTTAGGCAAGTTTGATGGCAAAAGTGATGAAGGTTTCTTTGTTGGATATTCCTTGAGTAGTAAAGCTTTTAGGGTATACAACATTAGAACCAAAAAGGTAGAAGAAAACTTGCATATTGGGTTTCTAGAGAATAAACCTATGATAGATGTGAATGGCCCCAAATGGATGTTTGATATTGATTCTCTAACCCAATCCATGAATTATGTACCGGTAACTGCAGGTACAAGCACTAATGAATCTGCAGGTACACAAGAAAATCAAAATGCAGTTATATTTCAAGAGAAAGGTAAAACCAGTCAAGAGTGTATTGTGATGCCAATTTGGAAAGATGCTTCATACTTTGATTCATCTTCCAAGACTGTTGGAAATGATGAACCAATGTCTGCTTCTGATGATCCAAAGCATGTTAAAGATGGTCCAAGTAATGAGGATAATGGTAAAGATAAGTCTAAAGATGATAGCAGTACAAAGCAAGATAATACTACTGACTAACAAGTTAATACTGCCAGTCCTGGACTTAATACTGGTGGTATTGGACTTAATACTGTTGGATCCCCAGTTAACACTGCTACCCCTAAAGACATAGTGGGACCTAGTCATTCACTTGAAGTCCCTAATGATGAGTCCTTCCATGATGAAGATGACACAGAAGTTGATTTAGGGAACATACTTCAATCTTATATAGTTCCTGCCACTCCTCATAAAAGAGTTCACATAAACCATCCACTTTCAAATATGATTGGTGATATTGAGTCATCTGTTCAGACAAGAAGGATGAAAGAACCTGCTCATGAACAAGGATTTCTAAGTGCTGTTTATGAAGCAAAGCCTCATGAAGACCTTCATACATGTCTTTTTGCTTGCTTTCTATCACAAGAAGAACCAAAAAGAATCTCCAAAGCTCTAAGTGAGCTAGCCTGGGTAGAAGCAATGCAAGAGGAGCTTCTACAGTTTAAACTACAAAAGGTTTGGATTCTTGTAGATTTACCAAAAGGTCATAGAGCTATTGGTACAAAATGGGTTTTCATAAATAAGAAAGATGAAATGGGCATAGTCATTAGGAACAAAGCAAGACTTGTTGCTTAAGGACATACTCAAGAAGAAGGCATAGACTATGATGAAGTCTTTGCACCTGTAGCAAGAATTGAGGCAATAAGATTGTTCTTAGCTTATGCTTCCTTTATGGGCTTCATGGTATATCAAATGAATATGAAGAGTGCTTTCCTTTATAGTCAGATAGAAGAGGAGGTATATGTGTGTCAACCTCTAGGGTTTGAAGATCCTGACTATCCTAACAAGGTCTACAGGGTAATGAAAGCACTATATAGTCTGCATCAAGCACCAAGAGTATGGTATGAAACTTTGGCCAACTATCTGTTGGGCAATGGGTTTCATAGAGGGAAAATTGGTCAGACATTGTTCATCAAAAGGGAAAAAGGAGATATTCTGCTTGTACAAATCTATGTGGATGACATTATTTTTGGCTTTATAAAGAAGGAATTATGTACAGAATTTAAGAAGCTAATGAAGGATAAGTTTCAGATGAGTTCCATGGGAGAACTTACTTTCTTCTTAGGGTTACAAGTACAGCAGAGGAAGGATGGAATATTTATCAGTTAGGATAAATATATGGATGAAATTTTGAGGAAATTCAACTACACAGATGTGAAGCCTGCCTCTACTCTAGTTGATTTGGAAAAACCCTTGGTCAAAGATGGAGATGGTACTTATGTTGATGAACACCTCTATCGATCTATGATTGGATCTTTAATGTATCTTACAGCATCCAGGCCAGATATAATGTTTGTAGTATGTGCATGTGCCAGATTTCAAGTTACACCAAAAGCATCACATCTTTTAGCTGTGAAGAGAATTTTTAGATACCTGAAAGGCAAACCAACATTAGGCCTTTGGTATTCTAGGCACTCTCTATTTGAGCTAGTTGCTTATACTGATAGTGATTATACTGTGGCAACTCAAGACAGAAAATCTACTACTGGGGGTGTCAGTTTTTAGGAAATAGGTTGATATCTTGGCAGTGCAAGAAACAAACTGTGGTAGCCACCTCTACAACTGAAGCTGAATATGTGGCTGCTGCTAGTTGCTCTGGACAAGTACTCTAGATTTAAAACCAACTACTGGATTATGGGTATAACTTTATGAATACTGTGATTTATATTGACAATAACAGTATTATATGTATAATTGAAAATCCTGTTCAACATTTTAAAACAAAACATATACACATTAGGCATCATTTTATAAGAGATTGCAATGCTAAAAAGTTAATTCAAATGGATAAGATAGATACACAACATAATGTTGCAGATCTTCTTATAAAAGGTTTTGATGTTGGACGGTTTCAGTACTTGGTCTCAAGTATTGGAATGGTTAATCCTTAAAGTCTAAATCTCTTTATGTATTTGTATAGTTTTGTAAAGGACTAGTACTGTTAGTTAATTAATACTGCTAGTTTTTATTAATACTACTAGTTATATTTAAGACAGTTTGTTAAAACTGTTACTTATAATTAGTACTGTTAGTTGTTGTTAAGCCTGCTTGTTAATACTGTTAGTCATAATTAATGTTGTTGGTCAAGTAAAAGTTATGATTTGTGGTTTGCTTACTGTTGGACTAACAACTGCAAGATAAACAAAGGAGTGTGGTTGAATATGTTGATACAAATTGTGAAAATTTGCTACCCTATGATGCATTATCTGAGGGGAGGCAAATTGTCTATAAATTGCTAGAAGTTCTTTAAGTGTTGGTTACACACCACACAACAAATGGTCATCAATTCACCATGTTTAACAGACATAAGAATTGACTAGTCCATAAGCAAACGGTTTGTGGTAAAGACTTCTCAAATCTGTTGATGGTTGACAATTTACCAAAAATTGTATGGTTATCAACTCACCTTGCTTCACAGTCAAGAGTTGGCTAGTCCAGGATCAAACAATTTCTGGTAAAGACAAACCAAATCTGTTAATAGCTAATAGTTTGCTAAAAACTATATGGTTATCAATGCACCATGTTATTACAATGAAGCATTGACTAGTCCAAAGCAAACGGCTTTTGGTAAAGACAAATCAAATCCGTTGATGGTTGGTAGTTTACCAAAAACTATTTTTTTGTGCTACAAGGTCTGATGTGTAAGAAAAAAAAAGAGAGATGATTATGAGCTCAAATACAGAGAGAAAGTATGTGAGATGTTTATTGGATTGAAATGGAGGTGATTATTCATGATTTAATGCTGCTCAGCTTCAACTTAATGCTGCTAAATTTGAGTTAATGCTGTTAGGCTAACATTACTACTGTTCGTATTTGTTTATGCTGCTAAGTATACATTTACTGCTGTTAGGCATAAGTTAATACTGCTAAGCATAACTTACTACTGTTAGGTTGAGTTAACACTGTTAGGCTTGACTTAATGCTGCTAGTTTAAGTTAATGCTGCTGAGGGTACTTTACATAAATAGATCGTTTGACTCAATTGATGGCTTTTATCACTTGCCATAATCGATTTCTTCCTTTAAATACTCTCTAAATCATAACTCTAACTCAATTTCATCTTTAATCATCAAAACCTATCACAATGTCAACACCTAAATTCGCATCAACTCACAATCTTGTCGTATTCTTAGAGAAACCCAAAGAATCACAAGGGTTTGAGCAAATAATTGATTTTCTCAATGCTAGTCATGTCAAGTATGCTTTAACGGTGAATCCTACAATCTATTCTTCATGTATTAAACAGTTCTGGGCTACGGCGAAGGTTCATAAGGTTAATGATCAAGAACAAATACAAGCCCTAGTTGACAAAAAGAAGATAATCATCATTGAGGAGAGCATTAGACGTGATCTCAAGTTACAGGATGCTGAAGGTTCTACATGTCTTCCTAATGCTACCATATTTGAAGAATTGGCAAGGATGGGGTATGAAAAACTATCTCAAAGGTTAACTTTTTACAAAGCTTACTTTTTACCATAGTGGAAATTTTTGATTCACACAATCCTACAATGCCTTAGTGCTAAATCAACTGCATGGAATGAATTCAGTAGCACTATGGCATCTGCTATTATTTGTCTTGCAAATAACCAGAAGTTTAATTTCTCTAAGTATATATTTGATAGTTTGGTAAAGAAATTAGAAGTAGGAGTTAAGTTCTACATGTTTCCAAGATTTGTGCAACTATTCCTGAATAAGCAAGTAGAAGGCTTTAATAGACATAAGGAAACAATTGCTGTCTCTTTTCTCTCTAAGAAGATTTTTGCTAACATGAGGAGACAAGCAGATGATTTTCTGTTAATATTAATCCTCTATTTGATACAATGATGGTGCAAGTTAGTGCAGCAGTTGGTGAAGATTCAGACCATTCAGCTGATCTTAATCAAACACCTATTGATGCTCAATCATCTACATCTTCTCAACCTCAGAAGAAACTCAAGCCAAGGAGAAGACAGAGGAAAGAAACAGAGGACCATGTACCTACTTCTTCTAATGACCCACTACCCAGTGGTAAGGATAGTTCTAACATTAATGAATTGAAGGTTTGCTGTCTAAGCTTACAAGAACAGGTTTTTGACTTGCAAAAAGAAAAGGATGCTCAGGCAAAGGAGATTGCAACTTTGAAGAAAACAGTCAAGAAGCTTCAAAGAAAAAAAAGGTCAAAGTCTGTTGGTTTAAGAAAATTAAAGAAGATTGGTGGAAGAAAGAGTAAATCATCTAAAGTTACAGAAGGTTTGGGTGATCAAGAGGATTCATCCAAACAGGGGAGGAGAATTGAAGCTATTAATGCTGATGATGAAGTTACTCTTGAAGCTCAGAGAGAAGATGATGATTTGATGTTTGATACTTTAGTTTCTGAAGAAGATGAAGTAGTTGCAGAGAATGCTAAAGAGCCTGAAGTGGTTACGACTGTTAGTGGTCCAACTACAACCACTGATGAGTTAACATTAGCTCAAACTTTGATTGAAATAGCCAAATCCAAGAAAGTTGAGGCTATTACAACTGCTGCTATTTCAGTTACTACTGCTGCAGAGACAAGACTAAAAGCAAAGGGTATTGTTTTCCATGAGATTGAGCAAACACACTCACACAGACCAATAATTTCTTCTCAACCTTCTTCAAAAGACAAAGGTAAAGCAATCATGATTGAGCTTAAAAGGCCTTTGAAAAGAAAAGAAGAAGTTGCTGCTGATGAAGAGTATGCTAAGCAATTAGCTGCTGAAATAGAAGCAGAAGTTGAAAAAGAAGAAAGGGAAAGAAGACAGAAAGAAGAAGAAGCCAACCTAGCCTTAATAGAGCTATGGGAAAATAAACAGGCTATGATGGAGGCTGACAGATTGCTGTGTGAAAGACTTCAAGCAAGAGAAAGAGAAGAACTCACAATTAAAGAGAAGTCTAAGTTGTTTGTGGAGTTTATTAACAAAAATAAGAAACATTTTGCTGAATTAAGAGCTAAGGAGAAGAGAAACAAGCCACCCACTAAAGCTCAGAAGAGGAATGTATCTCAAGAACATGGGAACTTAGAAGCATACTCAACTCAAGAGCAAGACTTATGAAGAGATTGAGAAATTGTTTGAGATAGAGATGAAGAGGGTGAACACTTTTATTCCTATAGATCAAGAAGTAGAAAGTTCAAAGAAGGATGAAGCTGAAAACAGATCTAAGAGAGCAGGGGAGGAGCTTGAATCTGATGTATCTAAAAAGCAGAAGATAGATGAGCAAGTAAAAGTTGAAGTAGATGATACTACAGAGCTTAAAAGATGTTTGGAAGTAGTTCCTGAAGATGAAGATGATGTAACAGTTGATGCGACACCAGTGTCTTCTAGGTCACCATCTATTGTTGATTACAAGATCCACAAAGAAGGAAAGAAGAAATATTTCCAGATCATTAGAACAAATAGTAATTCTAAAAACTATTTGACATTTGGACAAATGTTTAAGAATTTCAACAGAGATGACTTGGAAGATTTGTGGAAAATTGTTAAATCAAGATTTATAAAGAAAGATCCAGTGGATGACATGGATAATCTATTACTTTGTACTTTGAATGCCATGTTTGAACCTCAAGTTGAAGATACTATATGGGCATATCAATAAGGATTAACTTAAGTGAAGAACTAGAAGTTATATGATTCTTGTGGGGTTTATTGTATAACAATGCAGAATATAGTATACTACTTGTTGGTTGAGAAGACATATCCACTTACAAGGAACACACTTCATCAATTATGGAATGATGTGAGGCTACAAGTAGATTATGAAGTTGAAATGGCATATGAGCTTCTAAGGTTAATTAGAAAACAACTGCAAGAAGGTTTTGTAGCTCAGTAATATGTTTGAATGAATCCTCATGATGCTGATGAAGACTTTTGATAAAGAAACTTAAAGATTCAAGAATGAACATCAAGTTTAGGGGAGGATTGTTGGGATCAAAAGACTTCAAAGACTTTCTACTGCTCAGTTTGTGCTGCTGGTTATGAAGATACAACTGCTGAAAGGATAATTATGACAAAAAAAAGATCAAGGACATGTTAGAGAAGGAATAAAGTTTGTGTGAAGAACAAGAATACTTACGGAGATAAGTATTAGTTATTTGTAAAGAAGATATGTATTCCTTATTTATAGAAGATCTTGTTTTGTTTATAGAAAAGATCTTGATAAGTTAGGAATGTATTTTAAACCTAGTAGGACTCCTTGGTGTATAAAAGGAGGTCCTAGGGTATAGAGTTAGATATAGAATCGAATCATCAAATACAAAAAAGTGTGTGTAGAGATATAACTTCAAGGTTGTAAACCCTAGTACTAGTTAGAGTACTCGTATTATTATTCTAATAATATTGAAGCTTTTTGGTTATATTCATTATGTTCATTCTACTGCATTATTGTCACTGTTTCATTGATAATACTTCTAGAGTATTAAAGTGTAGATTCCGCATACACTTTAATATAAACACAAAGTTTCTACAATTGTTATTTTGGATTCATCCAAGGTAACATATACTTTACAAGGTAAAGAAACGATCAAGATTTGGGATCAACACCATAGGAGACAACGTGTAATTTCTTATACTCTTGTAATCGTTCAGTTTTCTGTATCATTCGTTAACTTAGTTAGTTTACCTTGGCTAAATCATTACTTTTGTATTAATTATGACATTTGAAGGCTAATACCTTTGGGTATTAGCCATTATTATGAAGATATTAATGTTTAGTTTGTTTATCTCGATTTCTTAATTTATCATTGATTGCTTGTTTATGTTTATCAATTTATACTTGTTTACGTGCGTTTGTATGTGACCTATCATTCAACTAGATCTAGTGAAACAACCCAAGTAATCTAGATGCTGGGATAGCTCTCCATATAGTGATTTATACATCTATACCAATAGGATCATAATTAACGACCTATCTTTATCTTTAGATTGTGAGCTTACCTGGACCATAAGGTAACCTTGGTATCAACGAGTACGTTCTCGATTAATTGGTAAAGACTCGGTTAGTGGACTACTAGTGTATGAATTGCCATTAAGCAGTAAGTGGGTAAAGTCTCTATGACTAAGGATAACAAGAGTCACATAGCTTTTAATCCCTAAGATAAGAAAATAATCAGCAAACAAAGAGATTGCGATTATGTTGGATGCTTTTTAATTGTGACAGAATTCTACGTGTCTATGTCTTAGGAAGAAGTAACGCCTAAGTCTTAAGAATGATATGCCGCCTCGAGATAAGTAATCATTGCACTAATAAATAAACAATGTTCTGATTGGATAAATAAGGTTATACAGTTTTCTTATATTTCTAACTCGTTTATCTTCTTTAATTGCTTGCGTGTGCATTAGTTTCTTGAATTGATTTTAGTCACCACTAAACCGCCAGTCTTCTCAGGCTGAAAACCACCCTTAACATTAGATTTTATGAAATATCATAGTTTAGCATAGATTAACTAAATAGTTAGAAAAAACAAAATATTAATAAATTGAAAGTATATCTCGCTCTTAGTGATCGACACCCTACTTACCACGAAACTCCCATCGACCGGGTACACTGCCCGTTAAAGTGTTGTTTTTGGTTAAGTCGGAAAAATATAAATTTAAAACTTGAATCATAAATTAACAACCACACAACGACACATCAAGTTTTTGGCACAGCTGCCGGGATGAAAATAATCTTTGATTTTTATTTGATATATTGGTTTTTAGCATTAGATTAGATTATATATAACCCTTAGAATTAGTGTAATTTAGATTAGTGTATAATTCTGTATATTCTGTATATTTGCTTGTATATTTATGTGTTTAATTGTTTGCGTATTTAATTGTTTTCATAAATACACTATTCTGGTCGATAAATCGATACGGCGTATCCACTTCCATTGGATACGACGTATCCAACTTTCTATCGAATACAGTGTATCCGTTCAAAAAAATTAATACGAGGTATTTAGTTCCATTGAATACGGCATATTAACTATCTGATAAAGTGGGTTATGTTACTTAGGCACATGTAAACAGGAGATGATAACCGAAAAACAACTTGTGACCAAGTATATATTAACTATTGTATTCGTTCAATAGCTTTGAGTACTTTAAATTCCCTAAGAAGAAAAGAGTGTGATATAATCGAAGTAATTGAGTTTGTAATGATATGTAAACAATTTCATAAACGGCTATTCCAAAAGATTATGTGACACAGTTATGAAACCAAATTTGTAATCACCATGAAATTTTGGTTTGTAATGAATTGGCAAAATCAAGTATTTAAACCAAGTGTGTTTAGAATAGTATGTAAAAGATATTGTAAAGGAATATATAAACAAGTTGTATTGAGCATGTATTCTCTCCCGAGATTTGTAAAGCAATTGTAAAACAAGTGAAAGAGGGGCTATAAACTCACATCGATGATGAAGAACGATTGGCGAGAATGTACACATTGAGTACAAACGAAACGGAAACTAAAACGGGCTCGACCAAGAAGTTGGCGGTTTTCTTAAACGCCTAAGCCCACTAGCCTAGGGTAATAATGTACTTGGGATTCCCGATGAATGAGTACCCCAACGCGACACGTTGAGAAAAAAAGATTTAGATTTAAAGTTGTAATAGTTTGGTGGTTGGTTAAATAAATAAATCAAAAAGCATATGTAATTCATACGATGAATCATATAGCAGAGTATGTAATATATCCCGTATATATTACATATGAAAAATAAGCAATTATATAATTCGTATGATGAATTATATAATAAGACCAACAATCAAAAGAATAATTTGAAATATATAATACTTTGCAAATTTTATTTAAGAAACGTGAGTAAATGATTAAACAAAATGATTCGACATGTTTTTAGAAAATCACCACTTAAATAAATAAAAATTCTTAGCATAAAAGTAAGCGTACGTTTTAAAGTTATAAATCAGGCACATTATGTTTTTAAAGTTTTCACAAAGGTTATGATGTAAATTTCCAGTCGACAATTATAAAATATAAATAATCTTTTATAATCTAGTATACTGTTTTTTTGACGGTTTGCTAAAATAGTTATCCCATTTGAAAAGATATAGTTTTCGTTTGTTTATCCGGTTATTGAAATATTACAAACTAACAATCTTAAAATTTATATAACTTAATCCTTTTTTTTCAATCCATTTGTGTTGCAAACCCAAACACACCCCCTTAAGGTTATTATAACAGCAAAAGTGAAGATAATAAATAAGTATTTATTTAACCATTTCCACCATTTAGATCCGGTTTTAATATTTATAAAATCTTAATAATTTTTATTAATCGATTTATATAAACCACTCGCAACCTATGTTGTTAAACCCAGCTTCAAACACCCCTTATGGCTGTTGACCACAATTCCAAACGCACCCGAAGGCTGAAACCAAACAGCCTATATGGGCTGTTCCCAGAAACAAACACCCCTTTGGGGCTTTACCCACAGAAACCACTACACCCTTTGGGTTGTTTTATTAAACCAAATGCTCCCGATGGTGTTTTTCTTAAACCAATCCCACCCTTGGCTGTTACACAGCCAGCCAAACACACCCTCGGCTGCCACTATGAAAATCAAACGCACCCTAAACGTTCTAAAAACCCAAAACGTAACCCTCATGTCTCTACTAAGGCCAAACGGCTACCCTACATCTGATGAAACTACCTAAGCCCATAATCTGTTATAGAAACATAAAACAAACACCCCTAATGGCAGTTTCATTAACCAACCGACAAGACACCCTTGTGGTTGTTACCATATAAACAAACACCCCATTGGCTGCTACCGTAGCCAAACGCACCTGTTGTGGTGCAGCCGTGGTGACGATGATGAGAGTGGCATGGAGATGGAGATGATGAGGATGTGATGATGATGGTGGCGGTGGTGCGTCAGGTGTGACGGCAGCAGTGTAGTTAGGCTGTGGTGGCGTGGGGGTGATGGATGGCATCGGGGTTGAGGTGGTGAGGTGTCCCCCCCCACCCCCCCCCCCCCCCCCCCCCCCACCCACCCCCCCCCCCCCTTGATGGTTGTGCGGTTTGTTGCAGCCTGATGTGGTAAACGCGCGTGACCGCGAGGTGTTGGTGGGGATCGGGTAGATCCGTGGTGGGGATCGTTTTTAATTATAACCGAAAGTCTGCCGAAAAGTTTTTCCGAGCGGCGGCGGCGTGGTGGTGGCACGAAATCCGGCGGTGGGGCCGCCAGATATGGGAAAAGGGAGAGGAAGATGGTGCCATTGTGTGTGTTTTATATGTAATAATGAAAAAAAATATGAATAACTTTTTATACATATAAAAAGTTAAAAAGAAAAGTGATAAGTTATAATAGTTTAGGGTTATTTGTGTAACTTTTTAATATAGTTTTGATAACTATCGGTTCGGGACTCGTTTGAGCGACTTAACGATGAATCAACTCGACGAAACTTGCGCCATTTATATTCCCCAAATCATTTTTCTGATAACAAATGAGTATTTATTGATAGTATTTCAACAAATATTTTCATACATTTATATACAACATATCGTTATTAATATTCGTTATTTATTTAATGAACCGGTTGCGTCTCGTCCGAAATAGAAAAGAAAAAAAATTATTTCAACTCGAATATTCGCGTTCTCAACAAACGCTTTTAATTAAATTGCTAAGTATTTTATTAAATATTTTTATTTAATAAAACGTGATAATTAAATATAATTTAATTATTTTTTTGTTTCTAAAATCTTGCGAGGGCATTTCAGTCAACTTCTGACTGTTTTCGGGTCTCGGTCAAAACTAAAAAGTTGACAGGAATGTCGTTTTACTTCAAATTGCTTTTAAGTCCTAATAATGAAAAACTGCTTTAGTGGTCGTCTTATAAGTCAAGTCAGACCCTAAAAGTCAACTATTGAAATCGTCATTCAAAATTCTCGGATGTTACAGTACCTACCCCTTAAAGAAATCTCGTCCCGAGATTAAATTTGTGTTATCCCGCATTGTGTGACCACGTACAGACTTAAAGTTTAATAACTCGTCCCTATAACAAGAAACGATAACTTTTATTCAGACAAAAATTCGGTGTTTTCTACACTTCCAAATCTACCAAAATAGTTATGTTTGTCCAGATTAATTTAATCCATCAAAATGGGTATCTCAAAATATATCATTACAGATCTTATGACTGGTATAACCGCGTTATAGGGAAAGTCTCATTATAGTGAAAACCTCAAGAAGAAGGTGTAGTCGCGTGAGTATGTTTGTAAAAGTTTCTAAATGTCCGAGGACGAAGTCTCGTTTGTACTATCTGTAAGGTTCGATAATTCACATACACATCACGTGGCTTATAAGATGTAAGTACCCAACTTTACTTGGCAGTAACTTAATTAAACATGCCTTTAAATTGGTGAACTAATTTGTCTGCAATGAGTAATTCAACTGAATACTATATCGACATATGCTTATCTTGTTTAAGGTGGGTTTCATCACTTAGTTGATAAAGTATGTACAATCTGGGACCACTCCAGGACCCAACAACTGCGACCATAACAAAGATAACTATAGCAAACGGTGATGGGATGCAGAGGGTGAGGACCCTCCGAGAAACAAACATCCCATAATAAAGTTCAATAAAATTAACAGAGGAGCTCGCGAAGAGCTAGCGATAGACGCAGATCATGGTACTCATACGTTAGTCGATGAATCTGCTCCATAGCCTCACTGTGTAACAAAGTCTGTATTGAGTTCATGAACATTCATGATTGCGAAGGATGGCAACGCAAGAAATAATACTCAAGAAAGTGATAAGGTATGCCTCCAAGTGAGGTCTTTAAGATTCTGCTGAGTATTTACGACACATTGTGTTTCTAAACCTTTATACGAATCCGTGATTATCGAGTTTCATGTTCTTACTCGCCTCACATGGATACCATTAAGCCCACGGTCATTTATAATTTCAGCATTTGCATAAAGAAGCGTCCCAATTTATGTAAATATAAAATTATAAACTTATGGTTCGGGGATTTATAATTTATTTATTTATTTGAAGAGGCGTCCCAATCCTTTTAAATAAACAGATTATAAATCATCCTACTTAATAATTTCTGATGCAACACGCGTACACACAAAGTTTTCAAGGTGGTGGATGACATGACGATGCATGTGCTCTAATGAGTATGGGACGAGTGTTCCAAACTCGTCTTCGGAGGCGGGAAGTAAAACTATCAGGGAAATCACATAGTGTTCGAGATCGTTAATGAGTACTCGGTTAGAGTAAATATAGTAAAAGTCTCGATGAACCAGTCAACATAGCAATTATCATATAAATCCTCCTATTACAAGTCCCGCCCATACAAGACTTGTAATACTTAGATTCACACATAATTCTATGTAAACAGAACTGTAACGGCTTTGTTAACATAGCAATTATCATATCAATCCTCATTATTATAATCCCGCCCATACAAGACTTGTAATACTTAGATTCATACACAATCCCATGTAAACAAAATTTATAACGGTCTTCGTGTAGTACGATATTGTATAAAGCTATGAAGAAAATAATATTCTTAGAGACCATTGTTTAACTTACAATGTTTGAGAACGAAATGAGACCATTGTGCAACTCACAATGTCTAAGAAGTAAGATGAGACCATTGTGTAACTTACAATGTCTAAGGTATAAATAAGACATGTGCACCTTACAATGTCTTAAGAAATGCTCTGGTATGATAAAAAATAACTCTCATAAAAATAACCACGTGCGATATACCAAAGATGTAAGGCCATATATATTAACATATAAGTATGTCATGGTAAGCACTTAAGGTAACAAGTAACCCTAAGCACTTAAGCAAGTAGTGTATATGCCCTTTGAAAATGTTTGAATGTGATGCAATTTGGGAAAACGGTTATAGTCAAGGTAAAATATGGCAACATAGTTCTCTAAAACCTGGCTCACGATACCAATCTGTTAACAACCCCCAAAAAAGGGTCGCAGCGTGAATATGTCCGGGAGTCATTCTTCATAATACAATAGCACAAGAAACAGGAGAACGACCTCTAAAGTGTCGTTTGAAAAGTAATCTCAGTTGATTTCTTAAAATTGATATAACACTTTGTCTCAAATTGCATCACAATGTAGAAAAGCTTGAAACAATACAACGAGATTGACATTTGTTATATAAGAAGAAATCCGAATGAAATCTTGTCAATTTAGACTCTAATCACATCAAGTAAGCTCAAGCATACTAATTCACCTGAGAAAAACATCTTAAAAAAGTGTCACATTAAAAGTTGTGAGTTCATAGAAGTTTGTAAGTATAAATGTAAATGTTGGAATACAAACAGGTTTATAAAGTATGTATGATTATTACAATCTTATAATGAATCGCCAAAAATTTAATGCAGTCAATGTAAACCAAAAGAGTTTAGTGTTTTATGCATCCGCCGCAATATAAATGAAAAGTGGTTCATAAATTAGTAAATATTCAATAAGAAGTATATGACATGAGATCATTGATTATCCAAAATGAACGTATCTACTATAACATATACAGTACCCACATAAATAGAAATCTACAGTTGCGCTAAGCTTCAGTTACAACTGAACACTGACATCTATGTATGCAATTTAATGCAAATAAAGGCCCGTGTAGATGTTCAAACCCGCAACATCCAAATTGCTCTGACATGTATGCATTCGTGTTTCAGTACGGTCGAAACTAGTAAGAGCTACTCACCCGAACAGGATGTCATCCAACCAGAATCTATTTCTACACTCTCGCTTCCCTTAACGGTCATCCCGGTCAAGAATTTAACATACATGATAATGGGCAATGGTGGGTTTTGTTACTTATAGGCACATGAAACAGAGATGATAACCGAAAACACTTGTTCCAAATAAAAATTAACTATTGTATTCGTAAATAGCTTTAGTACATAAATCCAAAGTAGAAAAGATGGTGATATAATCAAGTAATTAGAGTTTGTAATAGTATGTAAAGCAATTTTCATAAACGTTATACAAATGAGTAATGTGTCAAGGTATGAAACCAAAGTTTGTAATCAACCATGTAATTTTTTTGTAAATGAAATTGCAAAATCAAGCTAATGTAAAACCAAGTGTGTAGAATAGTATGTAAAAGATATTGTAAACGAATATTAAACAAGTATGTATTGAGGATGTATTCACCCCCGAGATTTGTAAACAATTGTAAAAAAAACAAGTACATGAGGGGCTATAAATCACATCGTTGAGAAGAAACAGATTTGGCGGGAATGTGCAATTGAGTACAAAGCACGATAAAAAAACGGAAAATGAAACGGCTCTACCAAGAATTTGCGGTTTTTTGGTGGTTTTTATAATCTATAAACGGCTAAAGTCCCACTAGCCTAGGGGTAAATATAAAGTACTTTGTGAATTCCACGATATGAATGAGTACCCCAACGCGACACGTTGAGAAAAAAAGATTTAGATTTAAAGTTGTAATAGTTTGGTGGTTGGTTAAATAAATAAATCAAAAAGCATATGTAATTCATACGATGAATCATATAGCAGAGTATGTAATATATCCCGTATATATTACATATGAAAAATAAGCAATTATATAATTCGTATGATGAATTATATAATAAGACCAACAATCAAAAGAATAATTTGAAATATATAACACTTTGCAAATTTTATTTAAGAAACGTGAGTAAATGATTAAACAAAAGGATTCGACATGTTTTTAGAAAATCACCACTTAAATAAATAAAAATTCTTAGCATAAAAGTAAGCGACGTTTTTAAAGTTAAAACATACATAGCACATTATGTTTTAAAGTTTTTCACAAAGGTTGATGAATGTCTAATTTCCAGTCGACAATTATAAAATATAAAATAATCTTTTATAATCTAGTATATTGTTTCTTTGACGGTTTGCTAAAATAGTTATCCCATTTGAAAAGTATAGTTTCCGTTTGTTTATCCGGTTATTGAAATATTACAAACTAACAATCTTAAAATTTATATAACTTAATCCTTTTTCAATCTATTTGTGTTGCAAACCCAAACACACCCCCTTAAGGTTATTATAATCGCAAAAGTGAAGATAATAAATAAAGTATTTATTTAACCATTTCCACCATTGTCGAACCAAACACACCCTTATCATGAAGCTGCCAAACCAAACACCCTTATTGCTGTCAACAGCCCATCCAAACGCACCCGTGGCTATGGAACAGCCAACCCAAACGCACCCTAATCTATATTTCAGACAATCAAACGCACCCTAATCTGTTCCTTTATAAACCAAACGCACTCTACGACTGTGGTTTAATACCGAACGCACCCTTGTGGTCGTTTTATAAAACTAAATGCACCCTTAGTGCTTAACAACTCCAAACGCACCCTATGGTGGGGCGGCTGTTAAAACCGAACGCACCCTATGGCGGAACAGTTAACCCAAACACACCCTTTCGCTGTTTTCTTATACCAAACTCACCCTATACGAGTTTCTACTAACCAAACGTACCCACTCATGTCTCTACTAAGCCAAACGCACCCTGTTGCGTTTTATAAATACTCAAACGCACCCCTTTATTGTATTTCAGCCAACCAAACGCTACCCTAATCTGATGAAACTACCAAACGCCCCTAATCTGTTATAAACAATAAAACAAACACCCCTATTGTTGTTTCATTAACCAAACGCACCCTAACCATCAAATTGTCAAACCAAACGCACCCTAATGACTAATTTAACAACCAAACGCAGCCTAGCTGCTGACCCGGACCCAAACGCACCCTTGTGGTTACCCTGTCAAACCAACGCACCCTCGTGGTGTTCTCGTCCGACCCGACGCACCCTTGGTGCGGTTTAACCCAGAAACAAACACCCCTTGGCTGTTACAATTAACCACCGACAAACACCCTTGTGGTTGTTAACCATATAAACAAACACCCCATTGGCTGCTACCGCAGCCAAACGCACCTGCTGTGGTGCAGCCGTGGTGACGATGATGAGAGTGGCATGGAGATGGAGATGATGAGGATGTGATGATGATGGTGGCGGTGGTGCGTGGGTGTGGCGGCAGCAGTGTTGGTGTAGGTGGCTGTGGTGGCGTGGGGGTGATGGTATGGCAGCGGGGTGAGGTGGTGATGGTCTTGATGGTGGTGGCGGCTGTGGCAGCCGGAGGGGGTAAACGGCGCATGACTGCTAGTGGTGGTGGGGATCGGGTAGATCCGGTGGTGGGGATCGTTTTTTATTATAACCGGAAAAGTCCGCCGGAAAAGTTTTCCGGCGGCGTGGTGGTGGCCGAAATCCGGCAGCGGCGGCCGGATATGGGAGAGGGAGAGGAAGATGGTGCATGTGTGTGTGTTTTATATGTAATAATAAAAAAAAATATGAATAACTTTTTATATATATAAAAAGTTATAAAGAAAAGTGATAATTTATAATAGTTTAGGGTTATTTGTGTAACTTTTTAATATAGTTTTGATAACTATCGGTTCGGGACTCGTTTGAGCAACTTAACGGATGAATCAATGCACGAAACTTGCGCCATTGTTTTCCAAATCATTTTTCTGATAAAAATGAGTATTTATTTGATAGTATTTCACAAATATTTTCATAACATTTATAAAAATATTCGTTATTAATATTCGTTATTTATTTAATGAACCGGTTACGTCTCGTCCGAAATAGAAAAGAAAAAATAGATTTCAACTCGAATATTCGCGTTCTCAACAAACGCTTTTAATTAAATTGCTAAGTATTTTATTAAATATTTTTATTTAATAAAACGTGATAATTAAATATAATTTAATTATTTTTGTGTTTCTAAAATCTTGCGAGGGCATTTCAGTCACCTTCTGACTGTTTTCGGGTCTCGGTCAAAACTAAAAAGTTGTCAGGAATGTCGTTTTACATCAAATTGCTTTAGAGTCCGAATAATGAAAACGTGCTTTAGATGGTCGTTCTTATAAGTCAAGCCAGACCCTAAAAGTCAACGATTGAAATCGTCATTCAAAAATTCGAAAATTCTCGGATGTTACAGTACCTACCCCTTAAAGAAATCTCGTCCCGAGATTAAATTCGTGTTATCCGATTGTGTGACAAAGGAAAGACTTAAGGTTTAATAAACTCGTTCTAAACAAGACGCTGATAACTTTATTCAGCAAAATTCGGTGTTTCTACACTTCTCAATCTACCAAAAATTTTGGCTAGGTTTGTCCAGGATATTTAATCCATCAAAATGGGTATCTCAAAATATATCATTACAGATCTTATGACTGGTATAACCGCGTTATAGGGAAAGTCTCATTATAGTGAAAACCTCAAGAAGAAGGTGTAGTCGCGTGAGTATGTTTGTATAAGTTTCTAAATGTCCGAGGACGGAGTCTCGTTTCTACTATCTGTAAGGTTCGATGATTCACATCAACGTGACTTATGTATGTAAGTACCCAACTTACTTGGCAGTACTAGGATGTATCGCGACCTAAGTCTTCCTACTAGTGGCCCGAAATGAATAGTCTAACTATCTGTTTCGTCGATAGGTGTTTATCTCGTTTAAGGGGGGTTGCACTACCTATTAGATAAAGTCGTACAAGCTGGGACCGCTCTAGGGCCCAACAACAGCAACCATAACAACAATAACCCTAACAAATGGTGATGGGATGCCGAGAATGAGGACATTTCGAGAGACAATATTCCCAGAATAAGGTTTAAAAATTAGGAGGAGCTCGCGGAAGAGCTTAAGCGATGGACGGCGGAATATGGTACTCAGTCGTTAGTTCGAAGATGAATCAACTCCATTAGCTCAAGTGTGTAACAAGTCTGTTAGTTCCACGAACAGTTCATGATCTTAAGGATTTGTAACAGCACAAGTAATAACTTAGGAAATGAGATAAGGTAATTCCAAGCGGGGCCTTAAGATTCTGAGGAGTGGTAAGACACTATTGTGCTTCCAAACCTTTTTAACGGATTCTGGTGATTAGCGAGTTCGAGTTCATACTCGTGTCATATTGGATACCATTAAGCCCACTCATTTATAATTTATTATTTGCATAAAGAAGCGTCCCAATTTATGTAAATAATGAATTGATAAACTTATGGTTCGGTGATTTACAATTTCTTTATTTAACTGAAGAGGCGTCCCAATCCTTTTAAATAAAGAGATTATAAATCATCCTACTTAATAATTCCCGATGCAATACGCGTACTCACCTAACCTTCCAGGTGATGGATAACATGACGTTGCATGTGCTCTAATGAGTATGGGACGAGTGATTTAAAACTCGTCTTCAGAGACTGGGAGTAAAAACTGCCAGGCGAGATCAATCATAGAGTTCAAGATAGTAAATGAGTACCTTGGTTAGAGTAACCCAGGTAAAAGTCTCGATGAACCAGTCAACATAGCAATTATCATATAAATTCTCCTATTACAAGTCCCGCCTATACAAGACTTGTAATAATTAAATTTATACATAATCTCATGTAAACAGAACTGTGTGTAACGGCTTTGTTAACATAGCAATTATCATATCAATCCTCATATTACAAGTCCCGCCCATACAAGACTTGTAATACTTAGATTCATACACAATCCCATGTAAACAAAATTATAACGGTCTTCGTGTAGTACAATATTGTATAAAGCTATGAAGAAAATAATAACTTATAGACCATAGGTTTTAACTTACAAGTATGAGAACTGAAAATGAACCAATGTGCAACTTCACAATGTCCCCAGGAAGTAAGATGAGACAATTGTGTAACTACAATGTTCTAAGGTATAAATGAGACCAATAAGCACCTCACAATGTCTTAAGAAATTCTCTGGTATTATATAACTACCTCTCATATAAATAAACATGCGACTATACGCAAAAGAAGTGTACAAGCAATATATTACATATATGTATGTCATGTAAGCACTTAAGGTAACAAGTAACCTAAGCACGTAAGCAAGTAGTGTATATGCACTTTGAAAATGTTTGATGTGATGCAATATTTGTGAAAACGGTTATAGTCCTATGTAGTAAAATATGACAACCTAGTTCTCTATAAGCTGGCTCAGATACCAATCTGTAACACCCCCCATAAATGGGTCTGCAGCTGAAAATAAGTCCGGAGCATTACTCATAAATACAATATCACAAGATACAGGAGAACGACTCATAATGTGTCGTGAAAAGTAATCTCGTGATTTTCTAAAATTTGATATAACATTTGTCCTCATAGATTTGCATCACAATGAAAGACTGAAACATTACAACGAGATTTGAACCATTTGTAATATAATGAAAAAAATCCTGAATGATAATCTTGTCAATTTAGACTCCTAATGCACATCAAGTAACCAAGCATCTAATTCACACTGATAAACTTGCTAAAAGTTCCACATTAAAAGTTGGTGAGTTCAATAGAGATTTGTAAGTAAAAAATGTAATTGTTGAATCCAAAGGTTAACAAAGTTATGTATGATTATTTCAATCCTTATAATAAACGCCAAAAAAGTAAGATCAATGTAGAGACCTAAAAGAAGTTTTAGTGTTTTATTGCTTCGCGCAATATAATAAAGTGTTCAGAAAATTAGTAATGTTCAATAAGAAGTATGGACAGTGAGATCGTGATTTTCCAAAAGTACTGGACTACTATAACAGATACAGTACGCACAATAAATCAATATCTATTGTGAGCGCTAAGGCTCATGACACTGAAGCTCGACATCAATGTAATGCAATTTAATGCCAATAAAGGCCCGTGTAGATTTTCAAACCCGCAACATCCCACCACACCCAATTGTTCCGCATGTATTGCATTCGTGTTTCAGTACGGTCAAAACTATGAGAGCTACTCACCCGAATAGGGATGTCAAATCCCACAAACAAATTCTATTTATACACTCGCGTCTTCCTTACCCGTTCCCTGCCGTATCAAGAATATTACATTTCATCAACAAATAATGGGCAATGGTGGGTTAAGTTACTAGGCACAGTGTAAAACTGGGGAGATGATAACCGAAACACTGTGTCATATAAAAATAACTATTGATTCGTAGAATAGCTTTGATGTACTTAATCCATAAGTAAAAAAGAGTGAAATAATCAATTAATTGAGTTTGTAATGGTATGTATACAATTTCGTAAACGTGTAATGCACATGAGTATGTGTCAAGGTAGAAAACCAATTTGTAACCAACCATGTAATTTTTGTTGTATGAATTGCAAAAACAGTAATGTAAACCAAGTATTGTAAGAAATAAGTAAGTAAAAGAGATTGTAAACGAATAATTAAACAATTGTATATGAGCATGTTTCCTCCCCGATCTTTTGTGTAAAGCAATTGTAAAACAAGTGAAAGAGGGGCTATAAACTCACATCGATGATGAAGAACGATTGGCGGGAATGTACACATTGAGTACAAGACGAAACGGAAACTGAAACGGCTCGACCAAGAAGTTGTGGATATTTCTTAACTGGCTAAGGTCCCACTTGGCCTAGCGGTAATAATGTACTTGAATTCCCGATAAATGATTACCCCAAGCGACACGTTAGAAAAAAAGATTTAGATTGTTAAGTGTAAATAGTTTGGTGGTTGGTTAAATAAATAAATCAAAAAACATATGTAATTCATACGATGAATCATATAGCAGAGTATGTAATATATCCCGTATATATACATATGAAAAATAAGCAATTATATAATTCGTATGATGAATTATATAATAAGAACCAACAACAAAAGAATAATTTAAATATATAATACTTTGCAATTTTATTTAAGAACGTGAGTAAATGATTAAACAAAATGATTCGACATGGTTTTTTAGAAAATCAACCATTAAAAAACTCTAGAAAAGTTCTATAGCATAAAAAGTAAGCCGTACGTTTTAAGTTATAAATCAAGCACATTATGTTTTAAAGTTTTCACAAGAGGTTATGATGTACTAATTTTCAGTCGACAATTATAAAAGATAAAATAAATTCTCCGTTTTTATTTTTTGTTTATATAATCTAGTAATCTTGATTTCTTTGACGGTTTGCTAAAATAGTTTATATCCCATTTTGAAAAGTATAACGTTCGTTTGTTTATTCTCCGGTTATTGAAAAAATAACAAACTAACAAGTCGTAAAATTTATATAACATAATCCTTTTTTTTCCAATCATTTGTGTTTGCAAACCCAAACACACCCCCTTAAGGATTATTAGTAATCGCAAAGTGAAGAAATAAATAGTATTTATTTAACCATTTTCCACCATTTAATCCGGTTTTAATATTTAAAAAATCTTAATAATTTTATTTAACGATTTATATATTCTACCACTCTCAACAATGTTGTTAAAACCCAATTCCAAACACCCCTTATGGCTATGTTGACCACAATTCCAAACGCACGAAGGCTGAACCAAACAATGCACTATATGGGTTGTTCCAGAAACAAACCACCCCTTTGGGTGCTTACCCATAGAACCAAACACCCCTTTGGGTCGTTTTATTAAACCAAATGCTCCCGATGGTGTTTTTCTTAAACCAATCCCACCCTTGGCTGTTACACAGCCAGCCAAACGCACCCTCGGCTGCCACTATGAAAATCAAACGCACCCTAAACGTTCTAAAAACCCAAACGTATCCACTCATGTCTCTACTAAGCCAAACGCTACCCTAATCTGATGAAACTACCAAACGCCCTTAATCTGTTATAAACAATAAAACAAACACCCCTATTGCTGTTTCATTAACCACCGACAAACACCCTTGTGGT
Source organism: Tanacetum coccineum (assembly GCA_026074375.1). NCBI lineage: Eukaryota > Viridiplantae > Streptophyta > Magnoliopsida > Asterales > Asteraceae > Tanacetum > Tanacetum coccineum. The sequence goes on from BQNB010002542.1 coordinate 93,473, forward strand.
TGTTAACCATATAAACAAACACCCCATTGGCTGCTACCGCAGCCAAACGCACCTGCTGTGGTGCAGCCGTGGTGACGATGATGAGAGTGGCATGGAGATGGAGATGATGAGGATGTGATGATGATGGTGGCGGTGGTGCGTCGGTGTGACGGCAGCAGTGTTGGTGTAGGTGGCTGTGGTGGCGTGGGGGTGATGGTATGGCAGCGGGGTGAGGTGGTGATGGTCTTGATGGTGGTGGCGGCTGTGGCAGCCGGAGGGGGTAAACGGCGCGTGACCGCGAGTGGTGGTGGGGATCGGGTAGATCCGGTGGTGGGGATCGTTTTTGATTATAACCGGAAAAGTCCGCCGGAAAAGTTTTCCGGCGGCGGCGGCGTGGTGGTGGCCGGAATCCGGCGGCGGCGGCCGGATATGGGAGAGGGAGAGGAAGATGGTGCATGTGTGTGTGTTTTATATGTAATAATGAAAAAAATATGAATAACTTTTTATATATATAAAAAGTTATAAAGAAAAGTGATAAGTTATAATAGTTTAGGGTTATTTGTGTAACTTTTTAATATAGTTTTGATAACTATCGGTTCGGGACTCGTTTGAGCGACTTAACGGATGAATCAACGCACGAAACTTGCGCCATTGTTTTCCAAATCATTTTTCTGATAAAAATGAGTATTTATTTGATAGTATTTCACAAATATTTTCATAACATTTATAAAAATATTCGTTATTAATATTCGTTATTTATTTAATGAACCGGTTACGTCTCGTCCGAAATAGAAAAGAAAAAAAATAGATTTCAACTCGAATATTCGCGTTCTCAACAAACGCTTTTAATTAAATTGCTAAGTATTTTATTAAATATTTTTATTTAATAAAACGTGATAATTAAATATAATTTAATTATTTTTGTGTTTCTAAAATCTTGCGAGGGCATTTCAGTCACCTTCTGACTGTTTTCGGGTCTCGGTCAAAACTAAAAAGTTGTCAGGAATGTCGTTTTACTTCAAATTGCTTTAGAGTCCGAATAATGAAAACGTGCTTTAGATGGTCGTTCTTATAAGTCAAGCCAGACCCTAAAAGTCAACGATTGAAATCGTCATTCAAAAATTCGAAAATTCTCGGATGTTACATATGATTTTCTGATCATATTTCACACACACATACTCTGACATTCTCTGACAAACATGTATACTTAGTCTTACGCCGGAGTCCAATCTGGGGTCCGTCCCTACGATAAGACTAACGGTTTACCTTTAATTGTGCAGGAGATCGTCTTGGTTTAATACAAGATCTCATCATTGGCCCAACCCAATAATTACCCTAGATCCACCTTTTCAACCCATAACATCTTTTGTACTAACAAGTTGGCGCCATCCGTGGGACCAGGATACAACTGCGTTCTATGAAAATACTCAGCATGAGCAATCCTGAACAATCCGTTCCTAGCCAGCCCATGTCTGCCGTGCAGAACACGGTTGGGAGAGGAAAAGAGCCAGTTTCGCAAGACCGAGGTGGGCCCGCGTCTGACGCAACCCTCCGGGAGTATTATGACAAGAACTACAACCAGTTGCTGCCAATCATAGCCGAGAAGTTTAACAAGGAGAAAGAAAAAACAAAAAGCTAAAGGGAGTGAAAGCCCGACTAAACTTTGATGGATCCTCTGGGACATTGCGGTACTCTGAGTCAAGGACGATGAATACTAGGGAGCACAAAAAGAGGCACAGATCTAGGCACTCCCGCAGCCCAAGACCTAGCCCTAGTGTGTTCTCACGAATAAGACGCGAACGGTTAAGATCTCCAAGGCAAGAATTAAAAGAGAAAGAAGGAGGCGTGTGATATCATCAAATAACGTCATACTTTACAATCATTTATCCCAAGTATTTTGCCCACTTTTATATAATTATTGCAAGATATTGGTACTTAATTGCTTAAAGTTGTTATTGCAGTAATTATGGAGTCACTTGTGAAGAAGAAGCAAAAAGGCGCAATTCTAGAGCTTAAACGAAGACATTTGAAGAAAGTATTAAACTGCATCAATACGCCGTATCCAGAAAGAAGATACGGCGTATCCGCGCCAGCTCATCACAAGAACGCGTATTGATCAATTCCCGATCCGGCGTATCCACTACTTCTCAATACGCCGTATGCACAGCTGTTTCATCAGTCAAAGATTCGCATTTAATGTGATTGATGGTAATTAATCTTGATTGATTTGATCTTATCGCGGACTTCAAGGAAATTAACCCTATACGCCGTATCCACTACCCTCGATACGGCGTATCCAAGGATTTTTAGACACTATAAATACAAAGCTCAAAAGTGAGTTTTAGTGTGCAAAAACATATTCTCTCTATAACACACTTCTGAAGTCGAATTTCTCAAGCCAAGAAGAGCAGCCAAGGTCGAGCACCAATCATAATTCCATAGAAGACATCGTGTAATTCTTACTTTCTTAATCATTCGATTTTCTTAATTGTTTGATCACGCTTGTAATAATGACCATGATTGTGGGCTAATACCCTCGGGTATTAGCCATATTAATGAAGATTATAATGTTTGATTTGTTAATCTAGGATTTCACTTATTTATCGTTAGTTGTTTAATATGTTTATCGCCTCATACTTGTTTATTTTGCTTTACATGCGTCCTATCATTCAACTGGGTTCCCCCTAGGGAGACCTAACCAATAAACCTAGATGCCAGCATAGCTCTCCATGATGTGTTTTTAATATGCTCGAACCAAATAGATTCACAAATTGACACCTAACTTTATCCCTTTGGTTATGAGCTTAGTTGGACCGGATGTGACCAATAAATGTTTCATCCAGTATTGTCCTTAATTAAATAGGTATGATTTTGTGGTGGACAACCGTGTCTAATTCCAACATCAAGCAAAAAGTGGTAAAGTCCGCTGATGTGCTAGGGTCTTTAACAGGATCACCACTGCTTTAATTCCCTATGATAGATTATAATTAAACTATAGGATGCTTTATGCGGATGCGTTAATCGTGACAGGATTGTTCGTGTCTAGGTCTTAGGAAGAAGTACCGCCTAAGTCTTAAGTAAAGATATTGCCGCTTCGAGATAAGCAAGCCATTGCACTAATTAATCAAACCAACATTTAATCGGATTTAATATGGTTAATACAGTTTTCTATTATTTGGCTCGTACCGCTCTCTTGCTTTGTGTTATTTTCTTTAGTGTGTATTGTGGTTAGAATTGTTATTTGTCACCATAAACCTGTGCCAGTCTCTCAGGCTGAAAACCCCCCATCTTATTAGACAACGTATATAGCATAGGTTTGACTTGTAATTAGACTAATATAGAATAGATAAATACTAATAGGATAATTGGTTAACTCTCACTCTTAATGTTCGACACCCTACTTACCGTGAAGCTACATCTTGACCGGGTACTCTGCCCGTTAAAGTGTTGTCTTTAGGTTAGTCGGCTAAATATAAATGTAAAACACTAATAATAGAAATTAACACCTACACGACATTACACATCAGCGTGTTCAAAAGGTTGGGAAACCAAGAAAAGAGTGTGTCCACACGCTCAAACAGCCATAACCAGCGCTCCTACTCGAGATATACGGAAGCGTTCTCAGAAAGTAAGGACAGCGGAGGCGGACATTGGAAATCAAGATTAAAGAAAAAGAAACCAAGTAGGGAGGAGGACGATGTCACACCCCGTCAGTGGCGGAAACACGGGATGCGACGATACCATTCATCGCACATAATACAAGATCATACAGTTTATAATTTATATTCATAAAATTTGAATTTACAGCAACTTTACAAGTTAAAAAGTTGACATAATACAAAAACCACGACCATCTCGACCCAATCCCCTTGGGTTACATCTTTTCTCTTCCAATACCATTCACATACATTTGATTTGACATACCTAAAAATGATACTCGAAAACATCAACAATAATGTTGGTGATCTCATAGGTTTGACCTTAAACCCAAAAGTTGTGCCAATATTTCAACAGTGGACAATAGTGCTATATGACAGTGGATATATGTAAACAATCCAAGACATAGCATCTGCACTAGTCAATCACCATATGTCACTTACGCATCTAAAGGGCCTACCAGCTGGAGCACTAATATTAGGGCAGGACCTTACACAAACATGGGTAGGCGTACCCATCCGATCCAATAATCTCACAACACTGGGTAGACATACCCATCCGATCAAAACAATCATGCATCATATAATATTCACATAACAGTCATAAGCACATATCTTGTCCCAAAAAAAACCACATTTCACACAGATCAATTCAAAACATTTCAAAACACATTTGAGTATCATTTTCCCCCAACGAAAAAACAATAAAAAGTAGGGCTACGAGAACTCACCTCAATCAGCAATCAAAAGCAACCGCACAATCTTAAATAAGGAAGAACACAATCAATCTCTACGCAAGCGCACAATGTACCCGGCAACGACCTAATATATACTCACTATATCAATACTCGTACAAAATTATCTTATTGTACAAGTGTTCGCCTTATCTCATGCAAAATCCTCATTTTCATCCCAAAATCCCATTTCCAATTTATATCGTTCCAAACTCGTTATCTCATACAATGACTTATTACAAAATTGTCGTCTTATCACCAAGACTTTACTTTGATATCAACACTTTATCTCAGTTTATGGTTGTGTGGTAATTTACGCGAAAACGACTCAAAAACACTTGGGCAAAGTGGACTCAAAATCACTTGGGCAAAGCGGCGGAATTCAATACAAGAAATGCTCAAATTCCTCAAATCGTAGATCGATACATTCAAACCAAAATACTCCGCGATATAAACTGGACGAAATAGAAGGAATCATGAGCTCATAAAGCCGATTGATGAATAAACCCACTTGTTCGTAATTGATAACGGGTAGGTATTATTATATATATATATATATATACTATATTTTATTACTTTTTATATATATATATATATATATATATATATATATATATATAATACTTAATTCTATAAAATAAAATAATAATATTATTATTATTTTCATCTTATTATCGGGCTAACGGGATACAACATCTCGTCATTTAATATGTCCATGACCCATAGCTTTTACCTCGACATTTAACCTTCCACAAGAATTACTCTTCGTTTCTTCAAATAAAATCGACACAACGATTATAAGTATTAAATGTTTAAGAAAATTCCGAGAAAAATAATATTTTATTTCGCATTAAATTCTCAAGTAAAATGATTTTTTATTAATAAAATCCTCAAAAATTTCTCTCTTTAAACAATGTCTCTAAATATAAATTTCTTTTGAAAATTCGGCATGACCCGTACATTTTTATGACTTTTCCCAAGGCATTAAACCTTACTCCAAAACACTTTTTCACAAACCCGACATTTTCTGACAACGTTGATACTTTCAACACATTTTATCAAAACGTAGCAAAATAATCCTTTTATATCAGATAAGTCCAAATATAATCCCTCTTAGTCCGACACAATTCCTTTAGTCCTTTTATAAAGTCTACAAATTCATTTACTTGTTATAGGGTCTTAAATGCTTAGCCCGATAGCAAAAACTTAGTCCATACTTCTTTTCATAAATCCAAAGTACAAATCAAAACCCAATAGATCTTAAGCCCATTAAGTTGTAACAAACATAAATCGAAATCCCATATCCATGGCTCATTAAGCCGGAACAATAAGATATAACCTCAAAGTAGTATATATATATATATAAGCCGAAAACCAATAAGCTATGAGCTTATGAAATAAGCCAAAAATCAATAAGCTCAAAATAAGCTGAAATCAAAACTAAATAAGCTATAAGCTTATCATACAAACCAAAAACCCAATAAGCCATAAGCTTAACCAAGAACCAAGTCCAATAACCAAGTTCATGTAGGCCGAGCCCACCTTGGTGTCGGACCAACAAACCAAACGCACCCTTATTTGGGCCGAACAAAGCCAAACGCACCCTTATTGGGCCGAACAAAACCAATTGGGTCGGTTAGGCCGAGCCCACACCGAAACTATCCACACCGAAAGTCACAAAGTCCGAATAAGCTATAACTTAGCTTATTGAATAAGCAAAACCTCCAAATAAACCCTTATAAGCATTTTTATGAAATGAAAAAAATTACCACAACAACCATTTTATTTAAACTCAAAATCGTTTCTTTCCTTATTTTATAAGCCGACGGAAACAAACACCCTTTTTACATATTTTCGCGCTCAAGATTTGATTTTTACGACGATCAACTTGTACAACTAGCATATTAACACCTTAATAACCATAAAAGTACAACTTTTAGCAAAGTTTAGAAAACTTACAAGTTTGGATGACCTTGGTTCGGTTTTGACGCGAAAGGAGCGAATTTGTACACCTTTTATATAACCCGCGTCTACAAACTATCAACCCACTAACTATTCTTAACCCGTGTTCTTGTGAAAATCTTCAAAATCTTATTCTTCTTCTTCCTTGGGTTCGTCCGAATTTTAGAGAGAGAAAGGGAGAGATTTTCTTTTTTTGATTTTCAAAATAGTGCATGAACCAAAAATGTTTGAGGTGGTGGAATAAATGGGTACTATGCAAGACATGCTTGCTTAAAAATAGCCATTTGGTCTCCTCTTGACTTCTTTGACCGATTGGATCCTAGGGAGGGTCTCGGGTCTTTCTTTTTGGGTCGGGATCACTTAAAAACTCAATTTTCATCTATTTAAAACGTCAACCAAACTTAGTTATCATTTCCATTGCATTTAAAATCATTTTTCCATAAACCTGGATTATTCACACGACACTTATTACATTAGACTGCTACAAAAATCCATTTTGAGCCGTTATCGGCCGACTCTGGACCGAAAACATGAATTTTTGATAAAACTCAACCGAACCTTTCTTATCCATTTAAAAACACTTCAAATCACAAAATATAGCTTGAAAAATTATATTCACGCAAAATTTCACCTTTTTACGACTGCTATAGTCTTTTACCGAAATTCACAAAAACCATCGTTTTTCTGATAACTTTCAAATCTTCCACTCACGATTTACGATTTAAATCAAGGTTATTTTATTTTTATGAATTTATTAAATAAATAAATCCATTAACTCATTCCCAACTTCATTAATCTCCATACTTAAATAAACTGTCGTGCCGGTACGCGCTGCGTGACGATTTATTTTCGCTAAACGCGAGAAAACTTCCCGGAAAGCACTGAAAACCTCAAAACCACTCTAAAACAGAAAAATGAATCATAAATGATTCATTTACAAACTCATAACTTTACCAAATTCCCGGTTAAACCAAAACCGCTTTTACGCAAAATAGCCAACAGAAGTCAACTTTTCAGCTTTCATCAGGAAAACTGTCAAGATCGAAAGACTTCAAAATACAAAACTATAATATTTTATAATACTTAACCCTGGAAATATTACCGGTTATCACAGACGACTTGTCCCAGCCATGGGTATGTGAAGAAATAGATCATTTTATACCTAGAATCCGCTACTTTGATTTCCCAAAAACAAGAATGCCCAGTCACATCAAGACATATGACGGGAGTGAAGATCTGGAGGATCACTTAAAAATCTTTCAGGCTGCTGGAAAAACAGAACGATGGGCTATGCCAACCTGGTGCCACATGTTTAACTCTACGCTGACAGGAAACGCGAGAGTATGGTTCGATGACCTTCCGGATGAATTGTTAGGAAATATTGTAAGGTACTGCTGGCATATAACAAAGTATTGCTAGTTATATCGAAGTACTGCTAGTGTTTAAAGTACTGTTAGTATAAAGTCAAAGTACTGTCAGTATAAAGTCAAAGTACTGCTTATAATAGTTTTAGAGTTCTAGAAGGATTGTATTAGGAGAAGATAAGTATGACGGTTTGTAAGCCCAATAGGGTTAATCCTTGATGTCTATAAAAGGACCCCTTGGAAGGCATAGTAAAGAGAGAGTACGAATACAAGTATTAGAAAAAAATATTAGAAGAAGTATTAGCTATTAGTATTATTAGTGTTTTAGGGATTTGCAAAGTTAGGCAAATTCAAGGTGTGATAATAAAAGTAATCTTTTGATTATTGCTGTGTGTTCTTCTTAATATTATCAATTAGATTCCGCATAGTTGATAGTATTCATTGTCAGCGTTTCATAGTTATTATCTTGGATTTATTCAAGGTAGTAATATCCTTTACAAGTTAAAGGTTCAACATATTAGAGTACGTCGATCCTACAAGTGGTATCAGAGCTTGTGAGGAAACTCTGATTAAGAAGAACTTTGAAGATCTGATATCTTTGCAAAACACTAAAGATGTCTGAAGCTGAAAACCATCCTCCTGCCTCATCTGTCACTGCACTACGAATTCCAATCATCAAGAAGGGTGAGTATGACCTATGGTGCATGAAGATGAGACAGTATATTGCAATCACTGATCATATTCTATGGGATATAATCACCAATGGTGACCAGGCTACAACAGAACCAGCTTCTTCCTCAGGACAACCTTCTGCACCGAAAACCTCAATTGTTGTCAATGCAAGGAGAAACAATGAGAAAGCTCTCAACATATTGCTCTCTGCAATACCAGATAGACATCTCTTGAGCTTCCATGATGCTCAAGATGCCAGGAGTTTGTGGGCTGCTATAAAAGCAAGATTTGGAGGAAATAAGGAATCTAAGAAGATGCAGAAAAATCTCTTGAAACAACAGTTTGAGACCTTTGTTGTTGGAGCCAGAGAAGAGCTAGACTCTGCATACGAAAGATTCCAGAACATTATTAGTATGCTAGAGTTGTATGATGCTAAGGTATCCTGTGAAGATGCTAATTTAAAATTTCTCAGAAGTCTACCATCTGTGTGGCATGTGGTTGCTACAATGATTAGAGGACAACCTGGATTAGATGAATTGGACTTTGATGATCTTTATAACAACCTGAGTGTATGAGCATGAGTTAAAGGGTGCTTCAAGTTCAAATTCACAAAGTATTGCTTTTATGTCTGCTGAAATCAAAGGCAGTACTTCTAGACAAAGTACTGCTAATGATAATTCTGAAATCATCACCAAAGGGTATACTCAGGATTCATCAAGCAAGTTGAAAGAAACTCTCAACTCTTCTTTCAACTCAGATGAAATCATATGTTCTTTCTTTGCTCAACAAGCTTCTATGCCTGAAACTCATGCATAATGATGACTCTTGCTGAAAAATTGATGATGATGTATGGAAGAAATTGACTCTAGATGGCAAGTTTAGTAGCTATGATACCAGCAAGAATAAGAAAGTTATGAGAAAAACAGGATGACCCATCGACCTAAGCCAAAAAAATGGAATCACCTTTGACAAGTCAAAGATTAAATGCTTTAATGTCAGAAGTTGGTGTAACTTTGCTAGGGAATGCAAGTTTGCAATATCCAGGCAAAAAAACAGAGCACAAATGGAAGTAAGGAAAAGAGACTTGTACCTATTGAAGATTCAAACTCAAAAGCTTTGGTAGAAAAAGACAGCAAAGGTGAGATTGACTGGACCAAGGAATTTGATGATGATCCTGTGACTTTTGCTATGGTGGCACTGAATGGAATGGAAGAAGATGATTGGAGCATAGAGATTGATGCAGACCATGTGGATCTTGGACAAGATAGACTTGGAGTTTTTGACTGGAGCGAAGAAGATGATAATTCACCAGTTGCTCTTGCTTTGATGGCTACAAGCTCAACCGATTCTTCTAACACCAGAGGTACCTACTGTTCTATACTACAGTAAAATCGTATAATAGTTATTGAGTGATTATCAAACTGAAAGAGATAATTTTCAAGAGCTAGGTTAGAAATCAGGGATATCAATTGAGTTAGAATATTTAGAGGTCATAAATTAGTAACACAAGGAAAAGACTGAATGCTATGGGGTCGGTGCGGGGGCACCGGTAGACCACACGAATTTTTGTGGTGTGTTGTTGATGGTAGGGATTGTGGCGAATAATTAGCAAATTATGAACACTATATGGACTTATTGTTGTGCATGGACGTTTAGGTATGAATTTTTTAAAAAACTAAGTTATAAATTTATAGAGGGATAGGGAGTGGAGTATGTTGGGATTGGGATGTTGGTTGGGAGGGTTGGGATTGTTGTGGGGCGGAGGGATTGGAAAAATACGCAAAAAAAAAAAAAAAATAACAAAAAAGAATTTTGAAAAATGTATTTTTAAAAGAAAGGGATGAATTGAAAGATGGAAAAACTTGAACAAGATGAAAAATTGAGCAATGCAGCAATGCTACTCATATTGCCAAACTGAAATCTCTAAAAATAAAACAAAAAGTTTTGATATGATAAAACATTGCATATTAGGATTCTGGAGTTGCAAGTTGAGATATATAGTAGTGAGAGGAAACTTAGTAACAATTCAATCTAGGGATGATTGATGAGGATGAATGAATGAAACTTTGACTGCGGGTCCTTTTACCTGTATGAAAATTTCCAAAAAAAAAAAAAAGAGAGAGAGGGAATAAAAAAAAAAAAGGCATACCACATAATACAAAACAGTAAGAGTAGTAAGAAGTAGTACGTAGAAAGTAGAGTGACAGAGTTAAAGAGAGAAGAGTAAGTAGAGTTAGTAGTGTAAAGAGTTAGTAGAGTAAGAGTACCAAAGAGTAGAAGAGGTAGTAGTATAGAGGAGTAGAGTGAAAGAGAAGCGAGTAAGGGAAGTACTCCCCCACAGGGAGAAGAGAGTAGTAGTAGTAGTAGGTGAGAGTAATGATGGAAGTATAGGTAAGAGGAGAGTAGTAGGGGAAGTTATGTTCAGTGAGTTTAGTTTTAGTTGTAGAGAAGTATGTAAGTTTAAGTAGTGGATTAAGAAGGAGTATGTAGTTAGTTTAGGGTAAGTTATTTAGGAAGGAGAGTTTTAGTAGTAGTGAGTTAGTAGTACTGGTTTAGTAGTTTGTTAGTAGTAAAGTAGTGTATGAAGTAAGTAATGATAGAGTTAGATAGAGAAGGTTATGTACCTCCAGCCACATGGGGTTTTTTCAATTTATTTTCACTTAGTCAGGACAGGTATGTTTTTTTTTTGCTTTTTTTTTTACTGGGATAATTAATATTAGTTAGTTAGATGATGGGATAATTTAGATGTAGCTTTTTTTTTTATTGTTTTTTTAATATGTAGAGTTCGAAAGTTGTCAGATAATTAATTTTATAAAGTGAAATCAGTGTAATTAATGTGTGATTGTTTTTTATATTAAAAATAAGTCAAGATGATAAACAAACAGTAAAAAGAAGAAGTTATGTTTAGGTAAAAGTAAGAGACTAAGATTGGTATAAAGATTATGTTGTGAATAATATAGATGATCTAAAAAAAATTATGCTTGAGTAAATTTGTAAATCTAAAATAACTGTATGAGATATAGAAAATTTAGAAGAGAACTGTTATAAGATGTTTTATAATAATAAATTACAAGAATGAATAGCGAATGACTCGTATCTCATCATCAATATAAAATTAAGTCTTAGTCAGATATGAGATTAGATAACAAATGCAAGAAGAGTCCCATTAATATATATAAGTTGTGATATTGGAAAGTTAGTTGATAGATGATTTTTAGATAGTAGCTGACTTAGAGAATGAAGACAAAGAGAAGATAATACCATACATATTTATCCTTACTAGGACGTTCTTTTTAGTTTGTAGATATTGATAAGAGGCCATACAATATGTTTGACATTCAGAAAGAATCATGCTTTATCTTGAGAGACAATCACGATAGATCAGGAAGTAAGATACGAAATTATATGATTTTGGTGTCGCCATGATCTTGGAGACGTGCTGGTTAGAATTAATAACATTGATGTAAGGGGACAATGTGGTTGTTCAATATCAAAAATCAATATTTATAGAACAAATGGGGGAAAATAGTTTATTGGGTCTTTTAAAGTGGATTTTTGTTAATGGTTATAAAAGATACGAGAAAAATAAAAAATGGCTGAATTTTTGAAACAATAATTAAATTTTACGCAGGAAGAAAAGGTTGTAATGAGAATATAGGGTGTTTAGTTGAGATATTTGGGATAATTGTAGAGTTTTTGTTGTGTGATTTTTTGTTTGTATTGTATTTTATACGTTGCGGTTTTTTTTGTCGTGTTTTGTTGTTTTTTGTTGTTTTTTGCTAGAGTGTTGTGTTGTTTTTTTTTGTTTTTTTTTTTGCGTAGATTTATGCTTGTGTTTGTTGTAAATTATTTTTTTTAAATTATTTGTTTTTGTATGTTATGTTACAGTTTAGTTTTCCTGTTTCAGAGACGATAGACTTATATTGTCATAGAAAGAAATATTTTAGAAAGCTATGTGAGATTTCTTACTGATGGAAAGGAATAGAAAGAAATTATAGAGAAAAGTACCAAGTTGCTCTCTTGAAAAAAATTATAAAAAAAATAAAGACTCAAAAAACATAATATAATCAATAAATAACATACATTGTTCCCAAACAACAACCCAACAAAAATACTAATTGTTATATTAAATATAAATTGAAAAAGACGATAAAAAAGATAGAAATATAGGAAACTAACGAAAAAGAAAAAAAAAAGATAAGAAAAAAAAAAACATGTAGAAATCATTGAGAGAGCAAATAAGAAGAGAGAAGAAGAGAAGAAAGTAAGAAGAGAGAAGCCATGATGGAGAAGAGATGCGAAGATGGGAAAGTGAATTACGTGAATGACAGAAAAGAGATTTGTAGGTATTTTCTGGAGATTTAAGATAATGAGACCGAAAAGAAGTAGAGAGGTGTAATATCACGAAGAGAAATGAAGAAGAGAGTGCTCAGAACGGGTGGGTATTAGAGGATACACCGAGAACCCGCTCCATCGAAAGGAAGGGTGACTTTTTTTCTCCCTTTTAATAAGTTAGCGAGAACTTCAATTTGGGAAATTACTTACGAAGGAAAGTTTGTATGAAAAAAGAAGTGTAAACTCGTGTGAAAATACGATAAGTGGAAATACCAATTTAAAGCATTCGAAAATTGAATTGTATGGATTTTTTAGAGTATCATAATTGGTTTGTGAAGTATGGTATAGATAAAATTTTGTAGTTTGGACAAAATTTTGTTTTTTGTGACATAATAGCTAAGGATAATGAAAGAAATGTATTGTTATGAGGAATTGGGTGAAATGAATGTTGTGATGAAATTGATTTTGATTGTTTGTATAAAGTTGAAATTTGAAATGATACTGTGGAGATTGTGGTTGAAGTGGAAATTTTGTGTGATTAAAGTATTCTTGTTTGTTTATTTTAGTTGGGTTTTTTTTATTTTATTAGGTGTTGTGAATGGTATGGGAGTAGCTGATTTCAATTTATTTTGACCTAAGGATAGGGTTGAAAAAGTTCGTTGATTGATAATAGTGTGTTAGTACTGTTTTGGTATCTTAGTTGCTCTTTCCTAATGTTTTTAGTGTTTTTTTAGGGTTTGTTTTTTTTTTTTTTTTTTTAGATGAAAGCAAAAATATTTCAGCGTTGTTTAGGTTTTTTAAAATTGGAGTTATTAATTTGCCTTTTTTATCTTTTTTTTTTTTTTATTAATTTAGTTTATTGTTTTTTATTGTTGTTTTAGTTTTATTTAGATTGTTTATTGTTGTGTTAAGATTTCAAAAAATGTCAGCAGCGTTTGTATTTTATGTTACCGTTTTCAAAATTTATGCTATTTTTTTGGTATTATGTTTTTTTTAGGTTTGTGGTTTATTGAATTAGTGCTTATTTTACCCATTAATACGTGCTTAGACTCAAACAATTAGAATTTGTAGTCTACATAATGCTTAGTATCTTTCATCACGCAATGTACTTGCTTTTTAGGTTATCTTCGTCTTAAAGTAAGGACAGTGTGTTATGGTGCGCCTACAAAGTTACTTGGTTAGACTCGTATTATGTTCCAGATACCTCGCATAATGATTTTGTAATAATGTTTTTTAAAATTTGTAGACCAGAGCTTCAAAGAGCTCTTCTGGCTCTTCACCCCCCAAAAAGGTTGTTTTTGAATGTTGTACAAGAACATTGGTGTGGACATGACCCCGTAACCAGCCCGAAAGGCCACATATATTAAAAGTCTAAATGGTTATTTGGTTAAGAAAGAATCAGATTGTTGGTAGACTTACTGGGTACACACGGAAATGTGTGTTTAATTATCCACACAAAACTATAAGGCGTGTACAATGACTAACTGGGAGATGATGAAAAGGGATGTTGGTGACAGTGCCACCATTCAAACATGGAGTAGCAATAGGGTTGGTGGGGTGTTTTGGGGTCTGTTATCTGTCGATCATATGGCCTAAGAACTTAAATGTGATCTTACAAACGTCAGAAAAAAGAAATTTAAGTGATGGTTAACTGTCATGTGTAGGTGGTCAATATTCAAGTCAGATGTAATGACTCTTGGGTTACTAATGAGAGTTTAACTTCTGTAATATTGTTGTGAGACAGGGTAATATAGTCCAGAAGTATCCGAACTACAAACGAATCTAAATGCTATTGGTGGACGACTTGTGGTTGTCTCTGGAAGTATTGACCGGTATTACAAAAGGACAAACTCTAAGCTTGAAGGAATATGTCATGAATCTCGCGCTCGGCTCTAGAATGTTACTCGATGTCTTGTCGGAAATGATTCTTATAAGCAAGATGGCGAAAGATCATTCACGGAGAAAGTGGACTAACGATCAAGACATCATGCATAGATTTGAGAATGTCAGCTATGTGAAGGTATCTCAAAATCAATTTCCCGTGATCTGTGCTCTGATGTGTATTCTTTGTGGGACAAATAGCGATAATGTTGATTCTCTTTCTCGATAGCGAAAGAATTGTCTTCCATTCTATAGTCCAAAAGGAACGAGTTGTTTGATTTGTAGAGAACCTGGTGACTTCCTGCAGAGCGCTAGTAAAGATTGATAGTCTACGAGTTGGAAGTCGTAGAAGCATAATGTCCAGGTCTGGAGAAGTAACATGGCTTTGGTTGCAAAAAGCAGCAGGAAGATGTGGAAGTCTATTTTATGGCGTACAGAAGTTGGTGCATGTGAAAGACTTCAAGAATATCTACAAATTGGTCAGAGCATCTAGTCAGAGGTTTACCTTCTAAAGACATTCAAAAATGATCATTCATGTCTGGCTTGTAAACAAGGTGTGTAAACACCTAAGGCATGTTTAGCCCAAGGAAGCTTGGAGAAAGATAGTTGAGAGATTTCCGTAGAGAGAATTGTGCTATGGTGGATATTGATGTGTGAGCATGTGTTTGCTATGTAGCGTTTGTATGTTTGAAATGTAATAGAAGATGGTCGGACTTAGTGGTAGCTGTTGATAGCTAGTGGATGTTGCAGTCGGGGACTAGCTCGCGCGCTTGGGTGTGAGCAAAATGATGCGACATATGTTCCATGATTGGTATGACTTTTGAGTTTGTGGGTTAGAGGTAGCAAGTAAGAGAAAGAATAGTGAAGTACGCTGAACGGTTTTCGGGCTCATGGGACAGAGTTCAAAAACTAAGGTGGGATGGACATGAGATTGGTATGTCTCAAAGGAAAGGAAATCCATTGAGAGGCGTACGTATGCGCGCAAGAAGGACACTGCCACTTAGATCACAAACTAAGGGGTTTATGAGCGAAAAGAACTAGGACGTGTCATTGAGAAACCGTGACACCGGGAACGGATAGGAGTACACAAGAGATTAGGAAAAGGCTACTAATGGTCAACTTGGTCAAAGCTCACAAGATGGAAGGAAAAACCTTTAATATTACCAAAAGCCCTTAATGGTTTTTTAAAACTTTGTACATAATATAAGGTCCCAAATCATAAACACCGTTTAGCCGTTTATATTAATAGACTACGGTAAGTTAAGTCCATAATATATAACCCTTCTCGTTTAACCCAAGCCTAAACCAACACCGTGGCCCAAAATCCTTTTAAATCAAAAAGCCCAAGTCAAATCTCTTTTAAACCGAGTCAACGAACAATAATAAGAAAAAGGCGTCAAAATCAGTTTTCACTATTCATCTATCGTCTCCAAAATTACCCTGAGTCAAAATCAAAGGGGTTTTAAGTTTTTAAATAAATGGTTAAAAACGCAACTCTATACACTCAACCTAAGTGGCAATAAAGATGATAGTACCAAGCTCCAGCTCAGCCAAGCAAAAAAACGTCACTACAAGCAATGATTGGCTCATTTTAACTCATGGATGCCACACGTACATCAAAGTAACACACAAGGAAGGGAATTTTACACTAAAGTCACAAAAGAAGCAAAATCATGTCCGAATGATTGGATTGCCACGCTGGCAATCCGTGTGCTCTTTTATTTAATCCAATGGATCTTCCCAAAATGCAGGATGTACATAATGATTAGAAAAGACCATGGCTGAGATCAAATGGAGCGAGTATAAGCCCCCTAGACACCTTCTTCTTGCACTATAAAAGGAGCCTCACCTCCTCTACTCACTGCAGGATCGAGTGTTTTTTTCTTAGCAAGTAGTGTAGCTTATCAATGTATTTTTAGCTTATTGTAGTTTCTTTAAATGTAATTTTCCTTTCATAAAGCTTGTATTCAGTCTTTTATAATCAATAAAATTTGAGTTCAGAGTTTTTAAAAGATTGTTCAATGTTATTCGATGTTTTCACTTTAAAAGCATATGGTCAAATTAAGCTCTCTTTAATAACGCTTTTTTAAGCTAAATAAGTTGTCTTTTACACTTCATAAGCTACTAGTTTTTGTTTATACTCAGTTAAGCTTCAAAGCTCTAAAGGAGCTTTAATAATACTAAATCCACCCTTAATTGACGCTCAGCGTATAGGGAAAGGTAAAGCAAGGTATATGGGAAGGGCTTCCAGGACCTTTAGGCGTCTCATAAGATAAGCTAGAGCTTATTGAATAGCTCCTTGAGCATTTATTAAGCCTTGTTTAAGCTAAGGCTTTTGTAAGTTCTTGTTTTTTCCTACTTTGGTATAGGGTAAATCTGGGGGCAAATTAGCTTAATACTGCGTATGGGGGGATTGGCTTTTCAGGTATGGGTTCGGGTGGCGGTTCTCTGGAGTGGTGGAGTGGTTGTACGCAGTTTAGTTATTATTGGTGATCTTTTCTTTTCTTTAGCGTAATTTTGCTTAATTTGTTGTTAGATGCGATTCAACGTAATTGCGAGCCCTTTAGATCTTAATCTGCAAGTTATTTATATTATTAAATACAGTAAAAAAATAAAAAAATAAAAAAAGCATTTCTGATTAATTATTAGCTTAATGTCTTCTGCCCCGTTTGTCTATTTTTATTATTGTTAATCTGACTTCATTCGGTTAAGTCTGTTTGTGCTGTCTACTATCTGGTATTAAGAGTTTGGGCTTTATATCCTCAAGAATTTATTAAGCTTAAATATGAGATTTGATACCTTTAAAGGGGTGTTTGGTTTTCAGAAGTTTACCTAACGTAAGTTAGTACTGCCCTATTAGCAGTTCTGGCTTACGTTTAAAGTGAGTTTAGAATTCTTTAGGGAGGTTTATAAGGTTTCATAGATTTATGGTTTTTATAGGGTTAAATTTAGTTGTAAGACATATTTGGGTGGGGGTGTTGGGTGATTTGAGATTCTCTGTGGACTCCCCTTTTGTTTTCTTACGCTCATAACCTTTTAGGTTTTTTTTTAGTTATATCTGTTCTAGCTATTTTCATTGCTTATTTGCTTTAAACTGGGTGTTAAATGTTGTTTAAATTAAGTCCTTATGTGTCTGTACTTGTGATTTTAGAAGGACTTCGTCATTTTTTTTGTGTCAATCTGCAGTTAATATTGTATTTGTTTGAGCAGTTACTTACAAACACCAGGGAGGCCACTTTCATCGTTAAAATTCAGCAGGTTAAATTTAAATTTATGCTTTTTCATTTTTAACTACACGTAGTTTGTATTGCACTTGTGAGTCGGTGTTTAGCTGATTTTGTCCTAAAAAGTTCATTTAGTTATCTGTTTTTAGGTCTCAAATCAGCAAGTTGTCATTTCATAAAAACAAAAAAAAATAGTTAAAACTGCATGCATCAGCTTTTTCAATTAGTATTTTTATGTTTTGTTGATTTCAAATGTTTTTTCAATTACAGTTTTAAGTAGTTTGGAGGTTAAGTTTTCAAATAATATAGGTCTTATTTCCACAAGGTTCTTTTAGCTTACTCAAAAATAAGCATAAAAGTGCTAGTTTGTCTGTTTGGTAGCAGTTTTAAGTAATAAGTGCTTTTAGTGCTTTTTGCTATGGCTTGTTCCTTGTGCTTATTTCTTACTCAAATTTGCTTATTAGGTTAGGATTTAGCTGTTAGTAGCTTAGTTAATCTTGTTTTCAGCTTATTAAAGTTTTCTAACTAGTTGGTTAAGTGGAAAAAACCAAATTTCCTTTTAGTGTAATCTGTCATTCTTTAAGCCATTTTCCAGCTTATTGCTTAAGATTGAAAAAAGTTGTTTTCACAGGAGTAGCTTATTTTCAGCTGCTTAACAACTTTGTTTTCTAAAAAAATATTTTGCAAACTAGTTAAAAGGGGAAGCCAAGGAAGTTAGGGGTGAGCAAGGCTCGAACCCCTGACCTCAACCTAGCCTTTACCCTTTTAAAACGTCCCAACACACACACTCTAAACCAACACGCCCTTGGGTCTTTTACGTTAAATTTGCATTTGAATTGTATTTAACACCTTTTTGAACCCTTTTATAAATAAGCACTTTGAGTGCTAATTAGTTTTTCTAGGCTTATCCGTCTTAGCTTATTTGTAGGTTTTATTTTTCTTGCATTCTATTCATAATAAGCTATTTTAAGTATTTTTCTAGGATTTTTATTCACACTTTTATATTTTTCTTGCATTTATTTAGTTAAAAACTTTAAAAAATCATAAAAATTAGAAAAATAATCAAAAATAATAATTTTCTTTTTCTGAAAATTTTCTTTTATCATAATTTAGATTTAGGAATTAAATGTGCTTCAGTAGGACTTAAATTTAGTATACTTGTTTTTTAGTGTACGTTTCTTAAAATCTCGTTAAGGTTTTTGTGCATTTTTCTTGTATTTGATTTTAATAAGCCTTTAATTGCTCACTAGTAGGTTTTAGTTTAAATTTGCATTTGTAGATCTTTAATTTGATTTTTCTTTATTCCCGTTAATGTTTTTAGGTTTTAATTGTTTACTTGCTTAGTTATTTACCTTCTTTTATATGTTTTACGTGTTTTTTAATTGTAGAAATAGATAATCAATTCAAAATCTTTGAAACCAATTCAAATCATTGTCCAAATAAAAACGGAGTCTCAATTTCATAATTCTTGGGGTATAAACGACCCGGTGAACACTTACCGGTTAACGTACGATATTTTTGTAAGATTTTCCTTATTACCTTTGTCCTTAAGGGTAATTTTGGAAATTCAATACTTTTATATTATACGTATACTATTTGAATTACATCACCTTCGGCTCTCCCAAACCAAGTTTCTTGTACATCGTGTATGGCATTAAGCTTATTCTAGCTCCAAGATCTGCTAATGCATTATCAATATGTAATTGGCCAATGTCGCAAAGAATAGTAAAAATTCCTCGGTATTTCTTCTTTGATGGAAGCTTGTTTAATAATACGGCAGAGCATCTTTCGTTCATAATGAATTTACAAGCTTCTTCCAGTCTGGCTTTGTTAGTTAGCAAACCTTTTAGAAATTTAGCATACTTCGGCATTTGAGCTAATGCTTCGATGAAAGGCAAATTGATGTGGAGTTGCTTCAGATTTTTCAAAAACTTCTTCTGTTGAGCCTCATCTTTTTCTTTTCTCAATCTTCTAGGAAAGGAACTGGTGGTGGTTGTACGTCATTTGATGGTTGAACAACAGGTCCGCTAGTTATCTGAGGTTGATCATTAATGAGGACTTCGTTTGATCCGACTCGCTTTTCGGGTTCAACTACTACAGGTTCTTTTGGTAGCACATTGGTGTCGTTATCATGAACATCTTGAGTCGTAGTTTTTCCACCTCTAGTAGTTACTCCCTTAACATCGCAATCTATCATTGGAACGTTATTAATTACTTTTAATAACTCTTGTACCCCAAATCTAAGCTCAACTAGTGAATTATTCCTTTCTTTAAACAAGAGCTCGTTGTTAGTTTGGAATTCATAAATGAATGCCCTCATCTCCTCGTGTTCTCATTTTCCTTCGGCAATGAACTTGTTTAACATCTCTTCTATTGTCAGGCTTCTTTCTAGGTAGATAAAATGATATGGACGGAGTCTGGATTCTGTTCCTGAAAAGTAAGACATGATGAAAAGTAAAGTTATTCTAGAAAAATAGATTTGTAAAGAAAACATTCAATACTCCGTATACAAAGATATGAATACGTCGTATAGATGATCAGACTGGATATGCCGCATCTAATGGACTTAGATACGCCGTATTGAATTAACATAATAGGAAAACGATTAAAAAATAATCAAATACGCAGAATAATATACTAATCTAAATTACACTAATTCTAAGGGTTAGATCTAATCTAATGTTAAAAACCAAAATATCAAATAAAAATCAAGATTAATTTTCACTCCCCGGCAGCGGCGCCAAAAGCTTGATGTGTCGTTGTGTGGTGTATATTGTTGGGATCTGAGATTTGATGATTACAAAACTAAATATACAAAATTGAAGAAAGATGAAACAACAAGGACTTAATGTGATAAATTAAGTTAGCTTTATATGTAAGCTAGGTTTTCTTGTAAACCCTCTATATAAAGGGTATTAGAGGCGTCTGTTTTACATATCCATCATAGTTAGATCTCTCCAATAAGAGTCTAATAGTTAGTTAGTTTATGTATTAGTTAGTTTAGCCCCAAGGATCATTTGATCTTGGGGAAGTAGATTAATAATAGTAAAACCTTGTTTGATAACTTATTGTTCTTTATTATTCCGCTGCGTATATAAGTTATCTGTAAAACTAATCCTAGATGGGCTAATCGATCTCCACAATTGGTATCAGAGTAGGTTGCTCTTGATATCTATGGTTTATACAAGGTTTTTAGTCATATTTTATTTTCTGGCTTTGGTGTTTATGATGTTTGGCAGCAGGAGATGGTCAAATAATATTAGGGTTACCAACAAACCCTAATACGCTAAGTAAGAAATGCTTAAAAGCCCGCTGTGATCAGGTCCTAATTATCAAGGATCATGAAGGTTTGTAAATAATTCGTGTTTATGGTTATGTTTCTGGTCTAAGGATGAGTTGATGGAACAAGATGGACTCTATGGTGATGATTATGTATATCAGTAGTGTCAACGTCTTGGAAAGGTTTATTTGTTATTAAAGTTAGCAGGTTTGATGGTTATTTAAAGGGTTGATGGCAACGAAGCAAGCAGTTTCGTTCATTCATTGCTAATTGGCGAAGGTTGTCTTACTCAGAATAGGTTGTCTATGTTTCGGTTTATAGGTTTCGCTTTTTCGAGCCTACCACAGAAAAAAGGATGTTTATGAGCTATGGTTCGTGATTCATATACGAGTAAGTTGTGAGTGTATTGGCCGTGTACTACATTACTCAAAGTGAGCCGTATGTCTTGGTGCTTATGGTTGGGCTTACCAAATATGAAATATGGGTTGTGAATTATTAATGATGGACCTGGGCCTAGACAAAATTCTATATTTTTGGATTGGGCCACGCATGTTGTTATTATTTATGATTGGGCTGTTTATTAGTGCTGCCAAGGTATATGAGTTAATACTGCTCGTATTTACATTAGTGCTGCTCGTATACCATTGATGTTGTTAGTAATAAGAAGAACAATCGTAAATAGGTTACTACTGCTAGTTTTGAGTATTACTACTGCCAGGGTAATTGGAGTGAGTTTATACTGCTAGCTTTGTCTGATGTTGGACAACAGATGCGTTTGGATCTCGAATAGAACTGTTTTTGACAACAGTTTATTCTTATTTATTTTATGGCTCGTCTTGGATTTATTGAAGAAGTGATTACGAAGATAATTAAATATTGCTTATTTGATGTTGTAGTTGAGTTTTTTGGATGCGTGCTCTTATTATATCTTAAACGGCTTACAACATTTGAAGATAACTTGTTCGTGTTTATATGATGTTGACGAAGACTTGCAAAATCTAGGAATGTGTGATTTTTCTTATGATGCTTAATGCTCACATTCGCTATCACTTGAAGGAGTTACGTTATTGTGCTCAGTGTCTTATTTTATAGAATGAATGAGGATTTTTTTCAAGAGGTTGCGGTCTACTTATACTTTTCCCTGTAGTATGAGTTTGACGTCACGCGTGATTACTGCAAGCATAAGACCCAAGTTTGGGGATTCTACTTCTCATTCAATTCGTATATACTCAGTTTTCTTCCATCAATGATCACTTACATAGAGTTACACTGCCTACAGAGTTCTAGATTCAAGAGATTGGTAAATTATTGTTATTAGGGGAAGCTTATTTGATTAATGGTTGACCATTACATGCACCACTGGAGGGAATTGTAGTGTTTACAAGTTGCATATATATAGCAGGACCCCTATTGATGATTTACAAAAAGGGGACGAGACTACAAGTAGATATGGTTTGCAGGTATTATGTGTGGTGGCTGTGTGCAAGGAAGATTTTAAGTCAAGGGGAAGCATTGAAGATTGTTTCATACATGAATATTGTTTTGTAATATCAAATAGGGGAAAATTGTTGGGATTTGAGATTTGAAGATTACAAAACTAAATATGCAAAATTGAAGAAAAATGAAACAACAAGGACTTATTGTGATAAATTAAGTTAGCTTTATATGCAAGCTAGGTTTTCTTGTAAACCCTTTATATAAAGGGTATTAGAGGCGTCTGTTTTACATATCCGTCATAGTTAGATCTCTCCAATAAGAGTCTAATAGTTAGTTAGGTATGTCATTAGTTAGTTTAGCACATAGGATCATTTGATCTTAGGGGATAAAGTTTTTTTAATAGGGGGTTAATATAGTAAAACCTTGTTTGATAACTTATTGTTCTTTATTATTCCGCTGCGTATATAAGTTATCTGTAAAACTAATCCAAGATGGGCTAATCGATCTCCACATATATTTTATTGATTCAAGTTTTAAATTTATATTTTGCCGACTAAACCAAAAACAACACTTTAACGAGTAGTGTACCCGATTGGTAGTAGTTTCGTGGTAAGTATGGTGTCAAACACTTGAAGCGAGGTTAAATCTACCAATTTAATTAATATCTTGGTTATCTAATCTATGTTAATTCTACTATATTCTAAACCTATGTCAGTCCTAGTTCCTAATTCTAATGGGAAAAGGGGGTTTTCAGCCTGAGAGACTGGCACGGTTTGGTTGGTGACTACAATCAATTCAAGGCACTTTAACCCACGCAAGCTAATAAACAAAAGATAAAAGAGCGGTCGAGCCAAATATAAGAAAACTGTATTAACCATTATTAATCCGATTAGAATGTGGGTTTGTTTATTAAGTGCAATTATTTCTTCTCTCGAGGTGGCATATCATTCTTAAGTTAGGCGTTACATTATCCTAAGACCTAGACACATTAATTTTGTCACAATTAAAGCATCCGCATAAAGCATCCTTATTTGCTTATTATAATCTATCTTAGGGATTAAAGCAATGGTGATCTTGTTAAACCCTAGCTCATAGAGACTTTACCCACTTACCGCTTAATGGCAATTTATACACTAGTAGTCTACTTGTCCAACTATCCAATGGAATCAGAACGTTACTTGTTGAATTATCTAGGTCACCTGCTAGTCAATACGATCAATAAACCATTGGCAATATCTAATTAACTAGTTAAGCCCAAAGTATAACACCCCGTGTTTTAGGGCTATTTACGACGTCAATAAATCCACTATTTATTTTTAGTAGTGTACGCGTTTGCTTTTAATTGTAATCATTAAGTTAAATTGTCTTGTTTGTATCCTAGATCCGGTAGAATGGATAGGTGCATACAAAAGCACGTGTAAAACAAGTATAAATTGATAAATATAAACAAGCATACAACGATAAATCAAGAAATCTATATAAACAAATACCAACATTCGATCTTTATAATAATGGCTAATCAAAGGTATTAGGCCTTCAACGTTCATTAATAAATACAGAGTAATTTATTTAGCCAACGGTAAACTAACCGAAGTTAACGAATGATACCAAAACATAAATGATTACTAAAGTATACGGAATTACACGTTTGTCTCCTATGGATTTGATAACGTTTGCTCGACCTCTTTTGCTCTTTTTTATTTCTGAAAATCAACTTTTATGGTTTAGGTATCGAGAATATGATTTAGCACACTTAAAACTTGTTTTTGAGTTTTGTATTTATAGGGTCTGGAAGTCGGTTCGATACGGCGTTTCCAAGGAATTGGATACGGCGTATTAGGGATTTCTTGGAGTAGGGACCACGTTTGATATCTTACAGAATATTTAAATACTATATCTTGAATACGGTGTATTGAGTCTCTCTGGATACGGCGTATTGAGCTTTATCCTTTGTGGTCTATGGTGAGTGCAGGCACGGATACGCCGTATCTTCCTTGATGGATACGACGTATTAGTCTTCAGAATAGTAATCTTCAAAATATCTTCATTTAAGCTCCAGAATGCGCGCCTTTTGCTATCTTTCACCAATTACTCCATAATTACTGTAATTCTCAAATATAAACGATTAAGTAACAATTCTTTGCAATAACTATACAAAATGGGTTAATAACATGGAATAAATTATGCTATAAAATAAACGTTATTTGATGTCATCAGTCTTAAAAGTTTTGTTCACCATTTTTGTTTTAGTATGTATCTAAATAATCATCCACTTTTAATTTTAACCAATTAAAACATACAAAAATGATTTAAACATTTTATTACTTTGAGTGTGTAGCGGTTCAACTAGCATTTAAAGAAATAAAACAAATACTTATAACCGTCTATGTGTTACATATATTAGTTGACTTATCGAGCATAGCGGCGATGATGTATAAGGGTAAATAGTTGTATTTGCGAATTTTAGATTCAGTGTTTCATATAAAGATATGTATGCATGGACAAATCATCCAAACAAAATTTTAGATGCAAATGAAAACGTGTTTAAAAGGGAACCCACTTTCGTTTATTTGTAATGTTATTGGGTATACTATGTGTATTTGTTTTTTGGGTTATTTTTAATAATAAAAATAAGAAAGAACTAAACGTGTGGTGAGTTAAAGT
This sequence comes from Tanacetum coccineum, assembly GCA_026074375.1. NCBI lineage: Eukaryota > Viridiplantae > Streptophyta > Magnoliopsida > Asterales > Asteraceae > Tanacetum > Tanacetum coccineum. Next base: position 118,661 of record BQNB010002542.1, read on the forward strand.
GGAGCAAATCAAGGTTGTCAAGATCGAGATCCTACCTGAGATCGGTTTTGTGTTTGCAAGATCCAGATCATAAGATCTTACCAATTTGTCATGTTTTGTAAACAAAGGATAAACGAGTCAAACTGTTTTGCATTTTTACTTAACATCAAGATAAATTTATATAATATCATTTAGAAATATCAAAGTTTAAATTTGAAACACAAAGGTAATAGTAAAACAGAAAAAATTCAAGTTTCAATCATGATATTAATGATTTAGAGGAATAATATTACATAACCGGAGTCATAAACATCTCAAAACATACGAACCATAATACAAAGAGATTCATAGTTTTCTACATAAGCCAACACTGATCAATCTATTATATGGAGTTGTACGTAAATCTATAATCCCGACACATGTTAGCGAATACTTCATAAAATAATGATTCTCATAAAATGAACACTTGTATATTTGTATACATGAATGCTAGTAATATGATCAGGCTTGATACTCATTAACTTGTAAAATATAGAGGTGAGATCATTAAAGAACAATGTCATATCAAAGAACAAAAGAACACATCCTAGCCATCCATTTTTCATTAAATAATAAAAAACCTCACTTTCCATCTCTTTTTTAAAAATTAAATATCTTGTAAACGGTAAATCGTCAAACGACAAAAAATACACCATCGCGACGAGAATTAAATCATCTTTCTATAAAGGGGCACTTTTATATACCTTCGATGAACTTTTTTTGAATTTTTTTTTCAGTCACGTCTGAAAAAATCACATGTGATTTGTAGCCGAATCACATGTGATTTCATAAAATCACATGTGATTTCATAAAATCACATGTGACGTGTGATTTTTTCAGACGAACTAAAAAAAATCGATTTCATATACTTTTGACGATTTTTTAGTGTTAAAATTTTCGCGAAGAAAAATTACACGTGATTTGTAAAATCACTAGTGATTTGTTGTTTTTAAACTGAGGGCTCTAGTTGATGTGATAAAACATAAAATAAAATTACCAAATTGTGTGACATCAAACACTACTCACCAAAAAGACTAGCAAAGTGTATGGTTTAATACTCCCTCATCTTAAAAGTATACGATTAAATACTGCCCCATCTTAAAAGTTTTATTCACCATTTTTATTTTAGTATGTATCAAAATAACCGTCTACTTTTAATTTCAACCAATTAAAACATTTTGAAAAGATATGTATGCAACGACAAATTATCTAAATTCTTTTTTAAGATGTGAAAGAAAACGTGTTCAAAAAGAGACCCACTTTCATTTATTTTTTTGTGTTACTGCGTATATTGTGAGTATGTTTTGTTGGGTTATTTTTAAAGATGAAAAATGAAAAAATAACTAAATGTGAGGAGAGAGAATCTGGCACAAACCAAGGCTGTCAAGATTGAGATCCTACCTGAGATCATTTTTGTCTTTGCTAGATCGAGATTGTAATATCAGAATTGAGATCATAAGATCCTATCAATGTGTCATGTTTTGTAAACAAATGATAATCGAGTCAAATTGTTTCGCATTTCTACTTAACAGCAAAGATAAACTCATATAATATCCTCTAGAAAATGTCAAAGTTCAAATTTGAAACACAAAGGTAATTGTAAAACACAAAAAAGTCAAGTTTCAGTCATATGATAGTAATGATTCAGAAGGATAAGTTTGCATAACATGAGTCATAAACATCTCAAAACATACGAACCATAATACCAAAAGATTCATAGTTTTATACATAACCACCACTTTCACTCTATTATATGGAGTTGCACGTTAATCTATAATAGACACATGTAAACTAATACTACATAACATAATGATTTTGATAAAATAAACACTTGTATATTTGTATACATGAACAGTGGTAAAATGATGAGGCTTTAGACCCATTAACTTGTAAAATATAACCAAAAGTTACTTAACATTTTCATGTATACAAGTATGATTTAATCTAGAATTTTAAAGTATCAAGAACAAAAATATCAAGTATGCTATAGTGTAATGAGATCTTTGATCGAAGTGATGAGATCAATATATTATTTCTTGAAATTATGATTTGAGACAAAATATACAATTCTTTAATTCAATTGCTTACTGCTTGATATATTTATATGTTTTTATGACTCATCTATTATGTTTTTTCTACATAATAACTATAAGTAACTTTGCATAGAAAAAAAAGTAACAAAGAATGAAGTCGATCAAACACTTAATTTTCGACAGATGCGATACTTCGGGATACAAACGCGCCGCCACAAAATGTGGATACAAATACTTCGTTCTAAAATATAACTAGTTTTACGTAACCAAAAACAAACGAATCCTATCTTGTGACCCGCATTCACCAATTACGAATCTAGTTAACTTCATATACGTTTGTTATTTGACATCACAATTGTAACTTGTCATGTTGTTTTTAAAAGGCATATAAATTACTCCATTCATTCTAAAATTTAAAAATTATGATACGTGTAGTTCATTGTCATGTTGTTTGTAAAAGGTATATAAATTACTCCCTCCATTTTACTTTTATTGTCCCTTAACATAAAAGTTAAAAACTATGATAGGTGTAGTTCATGAAGCATTGAACAAAAGAAATATCCCTTTTACCCATATCTTTTACACATATATTTAAAGCTTGGTTGCTCTGAAAAGGAAGAACTTTACCGGTTTTGATTTTGTGTGACGATAAGTTTAAACCCCGTAAATTAATCAGTTAATATGTCAAAAACTATGGTTACCCAAAGAAAAAAACCAAGGCTAATTTGTCAGACATTCAAAATTTTAAATAATTACTTAAGGGTACAATAAGAAAAATATTTATTTGTAACCCTTATTAACTGAAAGGTGACAATCTTTTTGAGACATATATAAATAGCAATAAGGACAATAAAATGAGATGGGGAATATGTAGTTTTGTTTTCTAACATCATAAAATACTAGATGAATACTTGTGCAAAGTGATGGTGTATAGTTGCAAATGATTATACTTGCGAAATTATGATTTTGGTTCGACCCTTAATGCAAAACTTATAAGTTCAATTTGTAGTCATTGCGAAAAAAGTCTATGTTAGAAATGAAAAATAATAAAAGTTTAAGGACTAAACAATATTTAAAATTAATTTAGTGGTACATGTTGTTACCATCAGGGTCGTCTTTAGGGGAGTGCGAGAGGTGCTATCGCACAGAGCCACCGCTAGACGAGGGCCTCCAAATTTCATGCGCTTCTATTATATATATAAACAATATGAGGCTCGAGTTTAATTAGTTTATGCACTATTGATACATGTGTATTTTGTGTGTGCGTTTAAGAGCCTTTTTTTTATAATGGCACGGGGCCACTGAAATCAATGAGACGGCTCTGGTTGCCATATATTTTTTTTGGTAAGCATGGTTTTCGACCTTTTTGCCGATCAATCCACGAGATTTGAATTCATCGTCACATAAACTCAAATCAAGTGAATCCTTTTCGTTTGAGATGGTTGACGTGGCCACTATGTTGTTATCACTTGTAATCAACGGTATAATATTCTACTAACAGAGTTAAGATCAATGTAGACCCAATATTTGTCATAGACCCAATGAACCAATTCTGGTCACTCATTTTTTCATCAAAAATAAAAAAACTCATTTTCCACCTTTTTTTTAAAATAAAATATCTTACAAACGGTAAATCGTCACACGACAAAAAATACACCATCGCGACGAGTATTTTTTTATCTTTCAGTAGACGGGTGACACGATATACTTTCGAGGAACTTTTTTTTGATTTTTTTTTCAGTCACGAATTGCGAAAATCATATATGATTCGTATAACGAATCATATATGATTCGTATAACGGATCATATATGATTTCATAAAATCATATATTTCATAAAATCATATTGTGATTTGTGATTCCGACAAACTTTTTCAATTTTTTGTTTCGTCACGAATTAACGAAAAGACCCATATATGATTCGAATTACGAATCATATATGAATCGTACAACGAATCAATATGGATTTCAAAAAATCATATATGATTCATAAATCATATATGATTTTAAAAATCGTATATAACTTCAAAAAATCATAAAAAAAGATTCGTCGAAAGTATATAATTCGCCCTCTAATAGAAACAAATTTAATTCTCGGTCGCGATGGTATGTTTTGTTTTGCGTACGATTAACGTGTGTGAGATATTTAATTTTTAAAAAAGAGGTGAAATGAGTTTTGTTTTATTTTTTGATGATGAAAAATGAGTGGCTATGATTTGTTCATTGGGTCTATGACAAATGTTGGGTCTATATTGAACTTTTGGCTCTACTAACATCACTCGATTTTAATAAAAATCTACAAAAAATATCATCCACTGGGTAAAGCTACAGATATTTATTGAACTGTAAATAGAAATTCCTTAATTAGGAAATACATATCCTTTGTAAATATTTAAGGAAAGAATAGTTAATTAAGGACTATTTTCTAGTTTTGCATGTTATTAAGAAAACGTGTTTCTGCTTCATATATGGTATATGAGATAGAGATAAATACTCAAACTTCTTCTCTTTACATGCATAACGAAAACCTAATTTACATGCGAAAGAAAAAATGGTTACTTTAGGCGAACTTCTTAATGAACCTGTAGAAGAAAGAGAGGATATATTAGAAGATAAATGGAGGCAATACGACGTCGACAATTGGGCTGGGGTTGTGCACGATAGCAAGGGAAACGTTGTTTCCGTAAGGGACGAGTATGGTAATTGGTCTCCATTCCAAATTCAAGAAGTGGCTGCTGCTCACGATCAAGAACTCGTACATGTTCAAGATCAAGAAGTGAAAAACCTTAATGATCAAGAGGGCGAGAATGTTGAAGATGAAACAAACACTTCCATCAAAACAAAAAGGGTTATGGGAACCAAAGATGATGCTGAAGTCGAAGGTGTTAAATCCTGTGAACATGATGGTGTTAACTCTGGCAAGAATGAGTCCCGGAAGGGTTTAGTTAGTAATATGGGTAAGGGTTTAGGATTAAAACGGCCTACGACGGAAGACGAAGATGAACATCAAAAAGCGTTAAAACGTGTT
>BQNB010002543.1:0-123738 GCA_026074375.1 Tanacetum coccineum
TGCGAAAGCGGACGAAAACGTATGAAAACGTACAAAAACGTATAAGAACGTAAAAAAACGTACAAAAACGTAAAAAAACGTATAAGAACGTAAAAAAACGTAGAAAAACGTAAAAAACGTACAAAAACGTAAAAAACATAAAAAAAAGTAAAAAGGGTAAAAAAGGTAAAAAAGGTAAAAAAAACATAAAAAATGTCAAAAATGTTAATTAATTGCAATTTAGGAAATATTTGTCAACTCTACAAATAATGAGGGAGTGGTTAGTATGAGTTTTAGTAAATTTACACTTTTGATCCCTCCATGTTTTTTTTAATCTTAAATCTTGTCTTTTTAATCTAATAAAATAAATGGTCTAGATTTGTCCCTTACTATGTAGAGAGAAACTAGTATGCAAAATAACTTACCTCAAAACTATATATATGCTCAATTCAACTTTAAAACTACGTCGTTTTTGACACCAATTCCACTGTTCATTTTTGAACAGTGTTCGGGCCTTAGTTTTTTTTTGGGCTCTCATTTTTGCGCCGGCCCATTTGGTTTTTTTAACTTCCTATTTTACTTAGTCAAGATTTAAAGCACGAATATAATTAACATGAGACCGTGAAAATAAATTCATACAAGGAAAAAAATAACATAAAAAATTAACGCTACAGAGACCGAAAAAGTAAACCCGCACAAAATAGGAAAAAAAATTAGTGTCCCGCAACAACGAGCAAAAAATTAACTCCCCGTAGCAACGCGCAGATAATCTTGCTTGTAATAATAATAATCATAGGTTGACCAACAACCAATTAGAAGTGCGTAAAAATTTGTAAATCTCACGTTATCTATTGCATGTTATTGAGTTGGAAAGAGTGTACAAAGAATTTGTTTATTGATTCTCGTGGGCTCAATTTGGTCTCATTAGGGTTGAGAAAAGTTTATAAGGGTCTGGAAATTTAGTTTTCTAAGCCTGATAAGTGATCAGTTAATGGAGTACGAATAAGCTAAGAAGTTGTACACGAGTGAGTGTGAGGTTAGATTAGCGCCTGGGGTGTGCCGGGGTGGTAAGCTAGCCACACAGTGGCAAAAGTGGCAAAACAATTCTCTCTTATCGGCAAAATGTGTGTTTGTATGTGTTTGTTGTTTTTGTTTAACTGAGATGTGGAAAAAAATAAGTTGAAGGGTGGATTCATTAATCATTATGTGTTGGGATTTTTTTTAGCAAGACAAGAAAAAAAAACAGTAGAAAACGGATATAATGTTGACATGAACTTCTAACAAATATCATATATGTAACATGTGATTTCACACCCTCCACCGAGCACACGGTGCAGAGAGATATGACGGCGTTGTTGGATAATTTGGGAATGAATGGTGGCGTTGTCTTGCACCGGCTCGCATGTCATTCCCTCGCCGTTGGGTTTTCCGTCGGCCCATCAACAGGCGTTGTTTGCATTTCTCTCACTCTCTTTTTTGTTTTGTTTTGTGAATGCGCGTGTATTTTTTGTGGTGTGTTATGAGACCCACATGACTCAATAACAATTATTAAAAAAATAGTGCTTTATTTATTGTGATGTTATTGGTTAAATGCTGAGGTGACACACCAATCACATCACAACCACTCACTTTCCAATCTAACGTGACTATTTTTCTATTTTTTCAACAAACAAACTAGTAGCGTATATTATTAACACATCACACCTCACTAGCGAGGTAAGTTCAGAAGCATAAGATACATCCAAACTAAAAGGAAAAGTTGAAGAAGACGCAAAACAAGCTGCCAATGAACTACTCGATTGTTTTACCGATCACTGGTCCACGAGAAAGACAATTTTCACAATTTTCCTATTGGAGTACGACTTTCCACAAGGCATTTATACACGGAAAACTAAGTACCTATCAAGATCTCAATCAGAACTTGAAAGAGGACGGATGCGGTTATGCCTTCACCATATGTTGAGTTTCGTAGTTTCATAGTTTACGTTTATATTTCGTGTTTTGTAGTTTCGTAGTTTACGTTTATATTTATCTATTATTCCACATCGACCTAGAAGACTAACATGTAAGTACTCTTTCTCTTATAAAAGGATGTGCAAGGGTATGATGTAGAATATGGTTTTATATTTTGATATTGATAATAAAGTTTTGCTTTAATCAATCTATTCTTGGCAGTTTTTGTTAAGATTCTCTCAATAATCGGTATTCATTTTAATCAACGGTTATTGGAGGTTGCCTGATTATCGGTATTCTTTTAAATCAACAATTGTTGGAAGATTGTTTCTGGTATTAGTTTGAATCAACCGATCCAATTTGTGTTATCTCATTTTTTCACTATATCAGTTGGTATCAGCGCCGAAGTTCCTGATTAAGATGCCTCCAAGGAGAAACAGAAATATTAATGATGTCTATGAACAATAGTTTGAGCAACGTATTATGGCAAGAATGGATGAGCAATTAGATCAGTTTTTTGATCAATTGACTGATCGAATGAATGACATGATGAATCCGAGAAGACGTGAGGGTCGTAACGGTTCGAGAAATGAAGGCGAAGAGTCAGAAAATTCGTTCTTTAAGGGTGACAGTTCATCTTTTCTTGTTGAACATGAGGAATGGAAAGATGATGGTGTGTCTGATGACGATTTTGAAGAAGCCCCAGTATTTGATGATGATCAATTTGAGAAAGAATCGATGCCAGTTTATGATACCGATATTGAAGATGTCATTGAGGAGGAAGAAGGATTTGTTGGGAAAGGAGGATTTGGTGAGAAAGAAGACAACATGGAAGATGTTGTAGTTGTGGCTAATGATCTTTGCGCTTCAAAGATCCAAACTACTGTAAGTGTTGATTTTTGAAAAACCGTAGATTCAAACCCTCATGAGTTAATTTTGTTGCAAAAGGGCAATTTGGTCGAGGTTTGTATTCTGATATGCAAAAAATATCAAGAAGAGTATTTGAAAGTTGCACCCATGGACGATAAGTTCAGTTTTAAGTTGATCAAGGTTCGAGGTCGAGTCATTATAAAGAAAGGGAATTTGATGCAAGGGATACGAATTTGTATGCTACGAGTACAAGGGACGAGTGAGGCAAACTCGAGGATGAGATTTTTTTCAAGTAAGGGAGAATGATGCGGTTATGCCTTCACCATATGTCGAGTTTCGTAGTTTCATAGTTTACGTTTATATTTCGTGTTTTGTAGTTTCGCAGTTTATGTTTATATTTATTTATTATCTCACATCGCCCTAGAAGGCTAACATGTAAGCACTCCTTCTCTTATAAAAGGATGTGCAATGGTATGATGTACAATATGGTTTTATATTTTGATATTGATAATAAAGCTTTGTTTTAATCAATCTATTTTTGGCGGTTTTTGCTAAGATTCTTTCAATAATCGGTATTCGTTTGAATCAACGGTTATTAGAGTTTGTCTGATTATCGGTATTCTTTTGAATCAACGATAGTTGGGAGATTGTTTGTGGTATTCGTTTGAATCAACCGATCTAGTTTGTGTTATCTCGTTTTTTTTCACTACATCAAGGACTAAACAAATTATAACTTATTTGTCAAAATAGGCCATGGCCAACTATAAAGTTCACACTTGCCTAGCTGCCTTCCAACTTGCATAAAATTCATGATTCGCTTATTTGGTCCTTCTGCACTACAATTTCGTATGTTTACCAAATTTATAAAAGATTCAAGAAACCACACATAAATGATCAAAAAGCTATAGTTGAAATGTTATTGATGAACCCTTTTTATAGACTCTTTTGGAGCATTATATAAGCCTATAAGATTTTGTTTGAACAATGTGTGCATATGTATGCTTGTATTTTTCAATCTATTGAGGGTATACGGCATTTTTTAGAGGTTAATATAACTGTTCTTGATCATCCACTCCATACTCCAATGGTCGTTCACATTTTTTAGCGACCAATAAGCCCACCCGAAGCTTGCACGTCCAAAGACATCTAGCTGAACCTTTGAAAATCTTTGGAAGTCCTCTTTACTAACTTCTCTTACTTGCCACTCGACCACCCATTCGCCTACAAAATCACAAATTAGCACATAATTTCATCAAAATTAGAATGCATCATTTGAGTATAGATACGTACCAACGAAAGTTAGTGGTCCATCTGAGGTCGTGATATCTTGTAGATCATTAGAACGATTTGTTTGGATAAAATTAATGTTTTGTTCAACGGTCATATCATTAAAAATATCCGAAAAGAGATTGTAGTAATGAACATCAATAACGACTTTCTGCATTCCCTTGGCAAGAGGAAAAAACTCTTTTGCATCACCGCTAAGTCGAGTTGCTAGAATTACAAAGGCATTGGGAGCATGCTTTCTTACGGCTTTATAGCCAGCATCGTAATACTTGTTAAGTACACTTACAGGGACCCCTGATGCATGAGGCTCGTTTATGAGCTCAACTGCATATAAACTTGGAAATGCAGCATACCTATACAAAATGCATATTTAAATAAAGATCCGGAAAACACTGTCAATTTCCTTTCTTTTTGTGCCTAGTTATAAGGGTTAATATAAAATTTACCTAGTAGTAAAAAACTCAATGACTCGAACTGTTTCTTGAATATTTTCATCTGTTATGCCCCATTCAATAAGACCATCCCTAGTCGCGCTATGCTCAAAACCATTTTGAGACCCTGGAGCCGCGTGTAAATCCAATATCACCTTCAGATTATATTTCCTAAGATAATAAAAACGTGTTACTTATCATACTGTTTCCGTCGAAAAATATATTTATGCTTAATAAAGAGGAACATATGCATACTCTGCCCATAAGAAGGCCTTATCAAGGTATTGCAAAGATCCTCCTACGAAAGGCTTTGGCGGACTTGGGTCATTAGCGGTCCACCACCCTACCGGGATTCTCACAGCGTTTAATCCGCTGTCTGCGATAAACTTGAAATCCTTTTCCACTATGAATGTTTCCCAGTGGTCCTGGATAACATAACAAAATAACATCCAAAATTATCAGCACATTTTTAGCGGTAATATGCAACTAGAAAGTTATTTCAAAACAAAAAAAAAAGTACTCCCATTTAGCCATTTTGGATCCTTTTGAATAGTCAATACCTTTGAGGCTTTGACCATAAAATTTAGAGTAAACTACATTTTTGGTCCTTGTGGTTTGGCGCGAGTTCACTTTTGGTCCAAAATTCAAAAAAGGTTCACTTTTGGTCCAAAAACATAGTTTCTGTCCACTTTTAGTCCAATCCCGTGAATTTGCACTAAAATTTTTGGACTAAAAGTGAACCGAAACTATGTCTTTTGGACCAAAAGTGTAACGAAACTATGTCTTTTGGACCAAAAGTGGACCGAAACTATGTGTTTTGGACCAAAACCAAACTTTTTTTTATTTTTGGACCAAAAGTGAGAAAATGCACCAAACCACAGGGACCAAAAATGTACTTAACTCTTATGTTAGTTTTGAGCATTTTTATCGAGTAGATGCATTTCTTTGCATATTAGATAAGCAGTTACATGAATTGAACACGAGATTCAGTGACGAGGCCACGGGATTGTTAACTCTTAGCTCCGCTCTAGTTCCTAAAAGAGGGACTAAAACGTTTGATATTTGTAAGATTTGTCATCTTGTTGAAAGATATTTTACTGAACAAGAGATATATCGGCTGAGAAGTGAGTTGGAGATTTTTGGCATTGATATGCAAAACAACCAGAAGCTAAGAAAGGCGTCTACCATTGCTGAACTATGCAGATCTCTTGTTAAAACTCAAAAGCGTGAAACATATTATTTGTTTGATAGACTGATTAGGCTCATCTTGACACTTCCGGTTTCTACCGCAACAAGTGAACGAGCATTTTCAGCAATGAAAGTATGCAAGAATAGACTTCGCACTAAGATGTCAGATGACTTTCTAGCAGATAGCTTGGTGGTTTACATCGAAAAAGAAATTGCTGAAAAAATCGACTCTCAATCCGTAATTGAAGAATTTAAAAGCGTTAAAGGTCGTCGAGCCGAGCTGTAAGTTTACAGTGTCATTTGTATCTTTTGCTTCGTTTAACTATATTTTGATGTATGGCTTATTGGGATGTTGACTATTTTCTGAGTTATTGTGTATTTCTTGTCTTTCTTTTTGGTGCATATACATTATATAATTTTCATCTCTAACTCACGATGATTTCGGCCCCCCAAATAAAACTGCTCAAGTTCCGTCCCTGATTGACCCCTTCCTGCCATCTGTCATGTGATAAATAAAACAATGAGCTGAAGTTTATATGTACAAAATGATGTGTATGACTTGAAGCAAATTCTAACACAAAAGAGACACCTACTAAACACGAACTCAAATAACAAACACATAAGAAGCATATTATGCGCAGTCACCAGTACATTCATTTTAAGCCCATCAACCAAATACTTTATCTCTTTGCTACTTTAGATTGTAGGTAATTTCTTATTAAGCTATTTTATCTTTAATATATATACAAACATCCATTATTAAAGACATCAACCTAAAATTAACAAAAAGAAGTTGAGACTAAACAACAAAAACATATCAACGTACCTTTACTGTTACAACAATTAATTTTAGAGACTAAAATTGGAGCATCTAAGTCACAAAATCGAGCAAAAACACAAGTGAGATATCAGGTTTAATTAAACGAGTAAAACACAAGCATAAAACAAATGAGAATAATAAGCCAAAATCGACCATAAAATTAACAAGTAAAACGTAAGCAACAAATGAGATCTATGGTAAAATTAAAAATAAAAGCTACAGTGATTATACCTAAAGTTGGAAGATGAGAGAGCGGCGGGTGAGATATTAACTTTTTAAGGATCAAGTTTAGGTTTTTTTGTTTTTTGGCTATAAGGTTTTTTGTCCACTCTTTCTCCCGCTCATAGATTTTCACTTTCCCACCCTTGAGTTTTCATTTTAATAATTGCTTTAATTAAATTTTTTGCAAGAGTTGTTAAACGTTGTAAATACTAAATACAATATTACAATTAAAGTTTTAAAACTTTGTATAAAATATTATGGAATGTTAGTCACTTCAATCTATAACTACAAATTTAAAATGTTTTTGACAAGTCGTAGATCATAGTTATAGTTAAAATAAAAATATATGTAAAATTTGGGCATTAACTCGACTCGACCTTTTAAAATCAAACTCGAGCTCAACATGAACAATGAATTGTAGGCACTATAGTAATAATGTAGCCACGTGTTGTGGTGGGCGTTTGAAAATACATGTGTTTGTCACGAGCTTCATGAACTCTCGAAACAATACAACTACAAAGGCGTAGTAGACTAGGAACCGACACAACTTAGATCTCTTTTCATAAAACATATAATGATACAATGAAGGTCATGACCGACATACAAAACATGTTCGTGTAGATATTCATACATATACAATGAATTGTTACACAAAAAAAGTTATACTTAAACCTGCACATACTCTTGCGATACTCATATAAATAGTTATGTTAATAAACAAACACATATAATATAAAACTACAAACACGCATGAAGACATACTAAGTAATGTGAGATTGCGTAAGTATACAGAAGCACAAAAATGATATTTTTTGTTGGAAATCTGTGGATATTTACACACATATTTTCCACATATTTATCATATTGGTAGGTAATCTGTGGAAAATTACCCACGACTTTCCCACAGACATCATCGTTTTCTTTTACTTTTTTTATATACTTACACGTTCACACATATACACGTTCGTATACCTACATACAAAACATCTATAGATACAATGGATGTCATAAACGGACATGTGAAACATAAACGTATAGATACCCACACATATACAATGGTTTGTTCCACAAAAAGGTTATACATAAACCTACGCGTACACACTTGCAATACACACATAAATAGTTATGTTAATAAACAAACACATATAATAGGAAACTACAAACACATATGAAGACATACTAAGTAATGTGAGATTGCGTAAGTATACAGAAACACAAAACGATATTTTTGTGGGAAATCTATGGGTATTTACACACATATTTCCCACGGATTTATCATATTGGTAGGTAATCTGTGGGAAATTACCCACGACTTTCCCACAGACATCATCGTTTTCTTTTACTTTTTTTGATATAATTACACGTTCACGCATATACACGTCTGTATACCTACATACAAAACATCTATAGATACAATGAATGTCATAAACCGACATGCAGAACATACGCGTATAGATATCCACACATATACAATGGTTTGTTCCACATAAACATAAAGACGCTATTTCAGTGGGAAATCTGTGGGTATTTACACACATATATCTCACCGTTAACACAAAAACAACATTTGTGGGAAATACGCGGCTAGTGACCCACACATTTCTCAAGAACGATTTAAATAGTTATTTTGTTAGAAAAATACCGTGTGAAATCCGTGAGTAATGTAGAGAAAATTTGCCACATAATTTTGGCCGTGGCTAATATGTGTGAAATCTGCTAAAAATTTTCCACGGACGTCTAATAAACAAAAATAGTGTGAATATAGTCACAAATCTATGGGAAATTTGTGACGGATTTCGCACGAAAGTTTGGTCAATAATTTATTGTGTAATTTGTCGGTATTTCGTGTGAAATTTCACACTGTTTTTTTTCATGGAAAAATTCTATGGGAAAAAGCAGTTTGTGTAGTAGTGTTAGCGACGCTAAAGGTCTTTGACTCTCGTGGGCATTTTATCTTTGAATGAGAATTTTGTAAGCACCACCTTTCGTCGCGAAAAGTTTTAGTTTCGGGCCAAGAGCGATGACGCTTTGACGACTGCATGTTGTCGCCAAAACCTTTAGTGACAACATTTTTGACCTTTGACGATGATTTTCTTCGTCCCCAAAGGCTTTAAACATTGTATTGTGACTTTTAAAAACAATTTATTGGTTAAAATATAAAGGTTGCTACTTATTTTGGAACAAACTAGAATAAAAAGTTTGGAGTAGACAAGGGAGTATTATTTTTATTTATGTTAGAAAAGCTATTCAAATCTTTTAATTTCAATACCGTAGTTGATCGATGATTATAACATTTCATGCAAACCATATTCTTCCCTTAAACCTTTACTATCTATATACAATTTGTTGAAATACACCTTCTTGGATATTTAGTATGTACATGCCCTTATTTAATCAAGGTTTGATCCATTTGTTATCAAAATATTGAGAGCTATAAATCTGCATCATTAATTTACTACATGTATTTCAACATCATATAGTTTTAGATTATAGTATGAGAGTAGACTGTTATATGCTGAAAACAGAGGATCACGTGTTGTGCACGTGATCAATTCAAACTACCAAACGCGCTCAAACTGTCCTAACAAACTTTCCCGCCAATTTCATTTCTCTTTAAATAGTTCAGTTCTGTCATTTTATCATTTTAGCTTTTGATGTAATTCTCTCTCAACTTCTCAGTGTAATCATTCAACAATTAAATCATTCAATAAAAACTTATTTAGCAAATTACTTTGAGTTATCTTCTTATTTGATAATTCTTGTGTTTGTTAAGCTTAGCTATCAATTCTATTTGTAAAGTTTGTTAGTGCAAATATTACGATATTTAATCTATACATTCTCTTTATGTTTTGGTGACGACAAACATGTAACTTGTAAAACATAACGTAAAGTTCACAAGTTACTCGTAGATGTATACTTCAATTCATAGATATCTCACGGATATCTAACCATTCTTATCCACCACAAATATACATCTATCAATTTGATCTCGACATCTCAAGACTCTTACTCATATGGGCTTCACTAGTTGGATCAGACTAAGCAAACGGGCTAGCCCATTAATGCCCAATAGAGTTTGGCCCATCAAGGACCAATCAAAGCTTCTAGAAGATGGAGGGAAACTAGTGAATTCAAATTTGATTTTTCTTTTAGAAGATCAAGGGAAACTAGTTGGTGCACCCTTTTATCCGAACACCCTTTTGTCCAAACACCCTTTTATCCATTAGACAAAAGAGACCTCTCTAAGTCAAGACTTACCTATAAAAGCCTAAGTCGCAATTTCTTCCTTTATCTTTGATCATGGTTCTAGCACAAGGCATGGATCATGGTTACATCCTATGTTAGTTTCACTAGTACCAAGGGGTATTTAGTGAAGTATAAGGTGTTTCTACATGGAAGTGATCATCCTTGATTACTTGTATATCATGTAGTAGATTAGGTTACATAGAAGTGATAACATTTGATCACTTGTATGTCATATAGTAGATCGAGTTGTTTAGAATAGTTCTTGATGTTTAGATTAGGAACTATGATCCATTTGACTACTATGTCTTGGATCTCACATTGTATTTTTGTCTTGTGTCATATAGAGTATAGGTTAGATGGTTTATGTGTTTAGGCCATAAAACACAAGGTTTGTTATGTTGGGCCATAAAACATAACGGGTTTGGTTGTACCCGAAGAAGGACTCAACATCTAGCTTAGTGTCAGAAAATAATGTAAGCAACGTTATATGGTTTTATCCCCTAAAAAGGGAGCTTGTTGATTAGTGAAGTAACTCTCTAGTTGGAAACTCGGGGAGTGAAGTTGGGCAAAGAGGAGCTTCGTGACTGAACCACTATAAATCATCGTGTTTGGTTTGCATTTTCTTTTACCTTTCGCTTTACTTATTTCTTTACATTTATCGGTTTACTTTTACACTTGCATTGTGCTCATGATTGTGTGAATTATTGTGTATATCGTTAGAATATGCGCTAGTTATTGTAAATCTATTATCGACACTTCTCATATTGCGTCAAACTTGATTGGTGATTTGATACGAAAGATTCAAAGTTTTTAAACGGAAACGTATTCACCCCCACCCCCTCTACGTATTCCATAACTGGTATTAGGAGCCACGTCACTCTAGTTTTCAAAACAAATGGGTTTTAAAATAGAGTACAATCTATGTATCAAATTACCCATGAAGGGGGATTAAATATGAAAAGTGTTTTGTTGCTTGATTCGTAGTAGTTTTGTTATTAAATATACTTCGTATACTAGCTTGAAGAAAAATCTTCTCTAAAGAGCTTGGAGGTGTCAATATATGTTTTTCTATGTCGTGAGAGTAGAAATGACGTCTAAAACACACATTTTATGTGCGGGGATAACTTTTTAAAATCCTACGTCCTTCCGTTAAGTCACCAAATAATTTTGTACAAAAACGTGTTTTTTGGTCACTGGTGGCATTCCCTTAGATATTAGGACGTCCCCCTAATATATATGGGGGCCGTCACCTTTCTGGGGGCCGTCTGTCTGTTTCGTCAGAACTTGGCAAACTTTGAAAATTCATATAAAATCAACCGTAAGTCCGTAGGAGTCGTGCCACCCGCCATTTTAAAGGTAATTGAGTCTTATTTCATTTAAAAATACTTCCAAGTCTTTATTCCAAATTTAAGTAAGTCATAAATGCAAAATACTACATAGTGGTCAAAACTTTGTGTTTCGTTTTAACGTAAAACTTGCATTTTACCTTTTCCTTCGAGTCGGGCATTTCTAGTCGATGTATCTTTCAAAAACGGTGTATTTATCTTTCCAAAATATTGATCTTGATTAACTTTTGAAATAGGGATGAAACTACTTTATTTTCAAATAAAATCGATCTAAGTATACATCGTTGTATCTAATACATAAAACGACGACGAATATCTTTTTGCGTATGCTAAATGATTATGTGTGTTTACTTGTGTCTTAATTTTGTCAATAGATATTTTTAACTGATCATTGCTACTTGTAATTGAGCTACTTATATATCTAAATACATGTGCCATGTACATTATTTGTTTGTTACTAGTTTTCCGGATTATGCGTAAATAGGAATTACGCTAGATCTCTTGCATTAAGCTGCGAAATTGTTTGTACATTGCATATACGCATAGATCACCATATTTACAAATTTTACATAAACATCTTGTAAATTACTTCGAGTGTGGTAACTTCTTAGAAATGAAAGTTTAATACTTTGTCAAGTAGGTTGGAAAATATTGTCATGCACAAATATCTTTTAATACGATCACACGTTAAAACCCATCACCAAAATATTTCCAATACTTTAACTCTCCTTCAACAAGATATCTAAATCTTTTCATCGTCATGCCTTGTTTGACCTTAGGTTGTTTAAACAAAAGAAAAGATCATATTAATAACATTAGTCTTTATAAGTAAAGAAAATGTGTGTAATTTTATAACTTTCGCATGTGCTGTATTGTTCTAACAACACACATTAATTATACTCTTTTTATAAACTTATAGTATTTAAACAACACCAAGATGTGTGTTGTATAAAAATGGTTAGGAAAAATATTTATATACCATTAAATATTAAAAACTCATGGCATACTTACAACAAAAATATACTAACATTAAAAATAGTTTTTCGCACAAGCAAAATATTTGACAATTTTGAAGTAAGAAATTAACTTGTCTTTATTATTCTTCAACCTCACACTTACAACTAGTCTTAGGTTTAATAGAACACACTATGAAAATATTTATTTCTTTTAAAGAGTGTTCGTAAAAGGTCAAGATAGATTGAATATATATAGACTTTATCAATTGTGATTGATATTATTATCGAATATAATTGACAAGTTTTCTAGTATGAACATGAAATTGGATTCTTATTTGTTTAGCTTTGAGATTATATCAAAATGTAACAAGAGATATTATCTTGAACCTACATACTCAATCACACTCGACTGATATGAAATTAATGACATCCTCTTCAAAGACGATAAGAATATCCATCGGATCATAACTCACACTAATGTAAATGATGTCATATTGAGTCTACTTGTCCAATAGTTGTGTTCCAAATATTTGGCAAGTATATGCATAAAATACACAATGAAGTAGGATTGAAGACTTGAATGTTTTGTCTAAAATATTCAAGTTATATACCTTGCAATGCACTTGGAAGTCATCATCTCCGAAAAGCCAAACATGAGCAAATGCACAACATATGTAACTTTGCTCAAAGAATTCAAAAGCACGACTCAAAACTCAAATTTTCTTCTCGTCAAAACTCTTTCTTACTTTACCAAATAAGCATAATATTTCTTTTTCACTAAACGTGAACATTTTAACCATCTAAGATTAGGACTAGGAATAATTGAACATATTCCAAAATCCATTATCTTGCTTTCTTTTAATAAGTGATCGTAAGAGGATTTCGAATATGAAGATGATTATTATTCAAACGATAATCAATCTCACGATTCAATCTAATTACAAAATTAGAATATGAACATGAAATCGATATTTTTAGATTTTCTAGATCACAGAAATTCAATAAATGACAATAGATAATTTTTCCGGGTTTACTGTTTAACATCCTCGGTTTATACATGAAATAAAAATTCGATTGAAGACAACAAGTTTATTTATCAAATTGCCAACTCACACTTGTAATGAAAGATGTTTCATTGAGTCTAAGTGTTAAATGTTTGTGTTCTAGCTCTGGTCAAATTATGCTATGCTAAACTTAAAACTCTAAGTAGGATTGACGGACTTAAATTCCATCGAAAAAACTATAAAGTACTCTAACTTGATAAGCAGAACTTGGATGCCATTTCCTGAAAATTTAACCATGAACCTTATCAAACTTATATAAGCTTCTCCTAATAACCTAATGTCAACACCATCTCCCAAATAATGGGAAAATGATCATTGCCCAAATTTAGCACCTCCACGGATCAATGGATCCTTCAACCTAGATTCATCTTCGATTTAGGTAGATCCACCCTATGGCATCAGATTTAAACATCTTTTTTCTGTCAATCTCTTGTTTAAAAGTCCAACATACATGTAACTAACCTTTAGTAAATCATCATTATTTCTACAAAGAAACATTTACAAGATCCATTAAGGTAAGTAACCTTAATTGGATCTCGTCTTTAAAATACATGCAAAGGTGCATTCTTTGAACAATCTCAATATAGTACATTGCACATTGTCACTCTTAAGCATACTCCTAGGTTCTAGATGACTCATTCTTTCTTAAAATTACAACAACTTGTTTTCTCTCTCATTCAACCCTAGAATTCCATACATCTTGATTAGGATTATGTGAATTGGAATTAAAACATGTTAGTTATGTCATATTAGGCCCTGTATGAAAAGACAATACAAATTTTATCTTTGCTACACTTTATTAGGAAAATATAGGAATTCTGTTTTTTCTAACATAAGAATGACTGCTAGAGAAACTATTGCACTAGAAATTCAATTTGACCTAACGGTTGAATTGCTTCCAAGAGTGAAGTTGGGTTTGTGGTATAACCCGTAAAAATGGTAGTGTTTAGCATGACTTGAGCACCATTAGTGATCGTCTCATATTCATTCTCTAATTTGATTAAATGGCTCTTCCTGAATATGCCTAATGATAGTCTACATTGATGGACTTTGTATCCCATTAGGAGTGCATACTAAACAAGTATAAATTAGGATTCTCCTTAGTCAATCTAGTCTACCTGCACCTCACGTATGTGCTTTGACGTTTCTAGATGATAACTTGCCCTCATGTAATGCAATTATATGCCTTCATGATTATCTTGATGCTCAACGTTTATTTGCTTAGCTATTGAATGCATGTCTATTGTAAAGGCGTTTGTCTTTTTCTAGCAATTTATATAAAATATCTCTTAGTTTATCTAAATAACACATGCTCCTAAATGATAAATGCTAACATGTTTTACATGAAAATTGCATTAAAAATTATCATGTTTTGTATGCGTCATCTTACATGACTTACGTGTTAATTGTGCACCTACACTATGTCAGTTTGATGTATAACAATTAACTTTTAGATGTTATATAGTCTTACACATTAATCTCGTTGATTATTGTGTTGATGCATGCTTAGATAAACTTGCATGTTTACATCTATATGTCTTATGCATCTAGGTATATATTTTCTCACACTAGAATATTTTTCTTCGCAATCTAGTCTTTAGGTCATTTTAGTCAAAATTAAAACATATAAAAGATACCCACATATTTTAGATACTTTTTAAAGATAAAACTTGTTAAAAGATGTCCAAAACAAACACAATAACAAAAATATAGTATCCTATGTTTTGCAAAGTGTTTTATGTCAAGCTTTGCTTTCGATTTATTTGTTATAAAATGGATTATTGGCCGAAATTTAATATGCTAGTAACTTATTTTGTAAGTTTATTGCATTTACTTAGTACTTGGTGGAATATACTATGTATAAATATTTTTTGTACTTTTTTAATACTAAACGCATCGCGTCCAAATTGCGCTCGCATTCGCATCACGCATCACGCAATGATCTTTGGGACCTTTAGCGCATTGGATCGCAAAACGCATTTTTAAACCAAGGAAGTACCTACCTTCTTCTCATGCCTACTTCTCACCTCTCATGACCTTTTCTAAACTATCCAAGAAATACAAAATCACCTTCACCTTTATTTCTCATGTCTTCTCCTCATACCTCAAACCTATATACTCAGAGCACCTACCTTATTCTTATTCCTACAACCTTTATACCTAGAGCACTTACCTTCTTCTCATGTCTTCTTCTCATACCTCCAACCTATATGCTTCAACCTATAACCAAGAAACACCTTTCTGTTTTGACAAAAGGGGGAGAAGGAGTATAAACGAGTAACTTTTAAACTTTACTATGTGTTATAGTTTACATATTTTGTCATCATCAAAAAGGAGGAGTGATAACGCCTTAATTATACATATTTTCGGTGGCCTTATTATATATATTATTAACATTTCTCGTGAGCTTTTGATACTTAATAGCATAAAATATGTGCATGTTTACTTGAAGATAGTTCGATCATAAAGAATTAAAGATACATGCATTTATACCATACAGAATTCAAGCTAAATAAAGATAAAGAATAAAGTCTACGAAGTAAGGAAGTACGCCGCACAATCTCTAGTGTGCGCCGCACTTCCATCTGAAGTCAAGAAAATAGTCATAGCCAATGTGCGCCATACAAACTTATATGTGCACCACACTTGTCTTATGCATTTATGAACCTTTGCTGCCAAACAGCAAAGTATGCCGCACAAATACTTTTGTGCACCGTACTTGGGCCCCTGGACAGCCTATAAATCCCAGACCTCTTCTCAAGCCATTACAACAATCATATACTAATCAAGAACCAATCAATAATCAATTCCAGGAGAAGAAACATCAAGAAGATGGGTTATAGTTATAGTTATATCGAATACAAAAGGTTATATAGTTTTGGTTATTTGTAATCGGATTACTTATGATTCGTGATCTACTCAAATCTTTTATGTCCCTTATTACTCTTTCTATTCCTATTATTACGAACTCGGCAGCCATAAAAGGCTAAACCTCTTATGACTACTCGGATGTGTTAATATAATAAAGAAGCGTTTGGTAGTATTATGAACTTGTTAATCTCATGTGTTTATTGAAATCCTATCGTATTTGATCTTATAAACTTTGTTTATCATTCTTGATTATATATGCATAATGGTATAGGTCGAAAGATCCATTGTGTATTATATGGTTTTAAAGATTTGTCTATGATCTTTATCATTTGGTTGGAGGAATCTGCTTATGTTAATTGGTAAACAAAATAGATTTTATATCATAGTGACTTGGTAAATAGAGTGACACATTTGATTAAGTCAATCAAATATAAGTCGTGGGTTAAAACAGTTAATTTGTGAAAACGCTCTTTTGACGAGAAAAGCTTTTTATGAATTAAGAATAAATTGAGATCATGATTATCACCATCGCTACTGAATTATATGAAGCTATTTGAGTAGTTAAATCTCTTTATTATTGAATTTTCA
The DNA here is from genome assembly GCA_026074375.1 of Tanacetum coccineum. Taxonomy (NCBI): domain Eukaryota; kingdom Viridiplantae; phylum Streptophyta; class Magnoliopsida; order Asterales; family Asteraceae; genus Tanacetum; species Tanacetum coccineum. The sequence continues at coordinate 16,822 of BQNB010002543.1, forward strand.
TCATTATCATTATTTGTCTTAAAAGTTATTATTATTTGTTTCAAATCCTTTTGATTATATGAACACAAGCAAATCCCTGTGGATCGACCTGGTCTTACCTGAAATATTATACTGTATACGTGGGTTATACTTTACCCATGTGTTGGTTTCAAAATCGATGAAACTAGTATTATAAATTTAAAGCTTTAACAACACATCAAAGTTTTTGGCGCCGTTGCTGGGGATTTCTATCTGTTCTATAATCAATTCTAAGTATTTAAAACAAATAATAATCACTTTTTTCTTTAAAATCATACTTCTCCACACTTTATGTAACTTCTGTTGCAGAAATTATGCTGCACACACAACCAAGTGCGCCACACTTGGCCCCGTAACCAAGAACCCGACGTACTTATTCCAAAGTACGCCGCACTTCCTACAAAATCAATCGTTTTTCCTAAAACATTTTTCATAAGTTTGAATCATTTATCCCTCTTCGTAACGTTTTATCTTAATCAATACACCCTAATTAAAAACAACCCTTTATAAATTCTAAAACAGTTTTTATAAAAATCCAAATTTAAACCAAAGTACACCGTATAATCCCTTTTATGCGCCGCACTTCTTTGCTCAGAAATCAAAATCAATATCTTTCGATTTCGATTTTGCTCTCTTACCTTTCATAACCCCTCTAAACAATTAACTTTGGATGCATACATGTGCTTCCAATTATGAACTTGTTGAACCATTAGAAGAACCCGAAAGAACCTTAAATCGTAGACATCGTAGACGAAACAAAAGAGTACCATTCGAACGAAGGGACGAAAGACCAGAAAACCTAGAGAGGTGTATCCACCTTTCCTCGATATCAACCACTTCCCATTCTTTCTCAACTTTCTTGAATTCCATGATCCCATGGCTAATCCCAATGATGAACCCATGTGGGCAACTGATCGTGTTGTCACTTCGACTCCCGGTTCAGCAATTACCATACATGCAACTGCTAACGAATTTGTAATTAAAGGAAATCATTTGACTCTTGTTAAAGGAAATCAATTTGATGGTAGAATTAAAACTGACCCTCACAAACACATTCATAAATTTCTTGGTGTATGCGACATGTTCAAATATGAAGCAACTAATATCAAAGCTATCCGGCTTATGATGTTCCCCCTATCACTTACGGGTGAAGCAAAAACATGGTTGGATGAACTAAACGAAGGAACTATAGAATCTTGGGACAAACTTCGAACCGCTTTTATTAGCTGATTCTTTCCCCCAGCTTTATTTGACCGACTTCTTGGAGAAATTTGAGGATTTTCCTAACAAGACCATGAAACTCTAACCGATGCATGACTTCATATGAAAGAATTATTAAGAAATTGTCTTGGACATGGTCTAACCAAAGGAAATATCATTAAAATATTTTATCACGGCCTTAATGAAATTAACCCAAGAGCTTTAAATGCCGCAGCTGGAGGAATCTTTCTTTATAAAACCCTAAATCAAGCCTATCAACTTCTTGAAGACAAAGTCTTACTCAAACTCGATTAGGCTAAAAACCAAAAACATAAGACTCTTGTTCGCAAAACTGTAGCTTTCGCTGATGAAGGCAGCAGTAATTCTGACGCTAACAAAATTATGGAAAGAATGGATATGACCATGAAAATGGATGCTCAGTACAAAGAAATGAAATCTCGTACCGAATGCAATCACTGCGGAGGTAATCACTCAATCGCAGATTGTAACGATGATGACACACCCATGTCTCATGAAGAAGAAACAAAATTTATGCAAACCTTCCGACGTACCCGTTTTTACAATGATTATCGCGACCGTGACTCACATCATGATAATTGGCGTTCAAGCGGAAGATCTGATTACAATCGAGACTATTACTGACCAAATACCGATGATAAACCCGACCTTCAAAAAAACTAAGCGATTTCATAAAATCTTAAATAAACGCTTTTGTTAAAGAAACCTTCATGGACCTAAAAACCAAATTAGAAACAACCACCAAAAACCATCAAGCCTCGATCCAAAATTTAGAAGCAAAGTTTGACAGACTTGTTGACAAGCAATCTGCTCGACCTTCTGGATCTCTCCCAAGTAATACTCAACCAAACCCCCGAGGTAACTTATCATACCAACCACCTCAAGCTCAAAACGAGCATGTGAATGCCATATACACAAGAAGTGGTAGATCCTATGACCCACCCACCAACCCTAACAATTCTTAAAATCAAAATGATTCCCAACATCCTATTGACTTCAATAGTGATGATGAAGACGAAGAGCCAACACCTCAACCTCAACCACCAAAACCAAACAAAGAAACACCTTCCCCTAAACCATATAAACCAAGAATCTCATATACTCAATGCCTTTGAAAATAGAAAATGGAAGCATAATACGGAAAATTCTTTTATATGATTTGTGCCATTCGAATCAATGTGCCTCTTGTCGATGTTTTAGCAGGATTGCCAAACTATGGCAAATTTCTCAAAGAACTTGTTAGCAACAAACATAAAGTAGAGCAAATCTCTTCAGCTTTTCTTAGTGATAAAAGCTCAGCTATTATTCAAAACAAAGTTCCACCCAAACTTGGAGACCCTGGAAGTTTTCTTATTCCATGTACTTTTAGTAAAACCTTCTCTTGCAACGCCTTGGCCGATCTTGGTGCTAGCATTAATCTTATGTCATATTCTCTCTATGCAAAATTATCTCTCAAAACTCTAAAACCAACTAAAATGAGTATGAGATTAGCAGACCGATCATTCCAATACCCTATTGGAATAGCTGAAAATATGCTAGTCAAAGTTGGTAAATTTACCTTTCATGTGGATTTTGTTATTCTCGAAATGGAGGAAGATATCAAAGTCTCTCTTATCTTAGGAAGACCTTTCCTAGATACCGCAAATGTCGTAATTCGCGTAAAACAAAAACAACTCAATCTTGGAGTTGGTCCGAACGTATGGTCTTTTCTATTGATTTCGCAATGAAACATTCCTATTCAAATAATGATACATGTATCAGTATTGATGTCATTGATGAAATCTTAGACGAAGATTTCGATGCTCTACTCGATGAAGGAAGTAAAATCCTTTACTCCATCGAAGGAACTCCCCTCGAAGAAAAAGTCTTTGTTGAATTCAATGAATTCATAGCCATGAATATCAAAGAAAATACTAAACCTGAAAATGATGAAGAAGAAATAACCTTCGAAAAAATCACATTCGATATGGATTATAAAATCAAGAAATCTCTTGAAGAATCTCTTATGAATCTTGAACTCAAACCTCTTCCTGATCATTTAGAATATGCATTCTTGGAAGAACCTTCTCTTCTTCCAGTGATCATCTCATCCCAGCTCTCTGAACAAAACAAAGATAAGCTCATCTCTGTTCTTAAAAGATACAAGCAAGCTTTTGCTTAAAAAACAACAAACATTCCTAGTATCTACCCATCTTTCTATAAACATAAAATTCAACTTCTAGATGACAAAAAATTAGTTGTTAAAAAACAAAGACGATTAAACCAAAATATGCAACAAGTAGTTAAAAAGAAATATTAAAACTCCTCGATGATATATCCAATCACCGATAACCCTTGAGTAAGCCCCGTCCACTGTGTACTAAAGAAAGGTGGTATCACAATAGTCACAAACAAAAAAGATGAACTTCCCCTAACTAGAACCATTACGGGTTGGCGAGTTTGTATCGACTATCGTAAACTTAATGAAGCAACAACAAAAGATCACTTTCCGTTGCCATTCATGGATCAAATTTTAGAAAGACTCATAAGAAATAAATATTTCTATTTTCTCGATGGTGTTTCTGGATATTTTCAAATTCCAATCGATCCTATGGATCAAGAAAAAACAACCTTCACATGCCTTTTTGTAACATACTCTTATAGGCGAATGCCTTTTGGCCTTTGCAATGCACCCGCCACTTTTCAAAAGTGCATGTTAGCAATCTTTCACAAAATGATCGAAGAGTCAGTAGAAGTATTCATGAACGATTTCTCCGTCTTTGGAAACTCTTTTGATAATTGTTTCCATAATCTTGATAAAATGCTCAAATGTTGTAAAGATGCAAGTCTTGTCCTTAATTGGGAAAAATGTCACTTTATGGTTAAAGAAGGTATTGTTCTTGGACACAAAGTATCCACAGAAGGACTTGAAGTTGACAAAGCCAAAATCAACGTAATCTCTAAACTTCCACCCCTTACTAATGTTAAAGGCATTAGAAGTTTTTTGGGACATGCCGGATTTTACCGACGTTTCATAAAAGACTTTTCGAAAACTACCCGTCCTTTAACAAAATTGCTTGAAAAAGATTCTTCATTCGATTTCAACAATGAATGTCATAAAACATTCAATTCCTAAAAAGAAAAACTCACATGCACTCCAGTAATCATGAGACCAAATTGGAATCTTCTATTCAAACTAATGTGTGATGCAAGCGATTTTGCAGTTAGAGCAGTCTTAGGACAAAAAGATGGAAAACACTTTTTACCCCATCTATTTTGCAAGTAAAACTCTAAATGCAGCTCAGCAAAATTATATGGTTACAAAAAAAGAATTATGGTTGTAGTTTTTGCATTTGATAAATTCATACCCTATCTCGTGTTATCCAAAACAGTTGTTTACATCGAGCACTTCGCTCTTAGACACCTTTTCAAAAAGCAAGATGCTAAACCACGTCTCATACATTGGATATTGCTATTGCAAGAATTTGATATAGAAATAAAAGATAAAAAGGTACAAACAATGTTGCCGCCGATCACTTATCACGAATTGAAAATGATGAGACAAGTGACGACGATGAAACCGATGATAACTTTCCTGGCGAAACCCTTATGGAAATTAGTACCAAAGAAATATCATGGTTCGCAGACTTTGCAAACTATTTGGTAGGAGACATAATACCAAAACGGATGACGTATCAACAAAAAAATAAATTCTTCTCTGATATAAAAAACTACTTTTGGGAAGAACCACATCTTTTCAAAGTATGTTCAGATGGTATGATTAGACGTTGTGTCTCGGGACCAGAAACTCATACTATATTAGATCAATGTCACCACGGAACCACCAGTGGACATTATGGACCCACTACCACAGCTAAAAAAGTCTTAGATTCCGGATTTTATTAGCCAACGATCATAAAAGAAGCTCATACTTTAATTCGCCTATGCGACGCTTTTCAAAAAACCAGAAATATATCCAAAAGAGATGAAATGCCATTAAACAGTATCCAAGTATGCAAAATTTTTGACATATGGGATATAGACTTTATGGAACCATTTCTGAAATCATATAAATTCGAATACATCTTAGTCGCTGTAGATTATGTATCTAAGTGGGCTAAAGCTCAAGCTCTTCCGACTAACAATGCTATAGTCGTTGTCGCCTTTCTAAAAAAATTATTTTTCCATTTCAAAATGTCGAAGCTCTTATAAGTGACAGAGGAACTCACTTATGTAACAAAATCATGGAAAAACAATGAAACGATACGGTGTCACCCACAGATTCTCTACATCCTATCACCCTCAAATGAGCGACCAAGTTAAAAATACAAACAGAGCCCTGAAAAGAATCCTTGAAAAAACAGTAAAAGACAATCCCATAATTTGGTCAAGAAAATTAGATGATGCTATGTGGGCCTTTAGAACCGCTTACAAAACACCAACCGGAACCACACCTTATAAACTTCTATATGGAAAAAACTGCCACTTACCGTTTGAAATTGAACATCGTGCATATTGGGCACTTAAAAACTGTAATCCTGATCTCATCGTAGCTGGTGAAAAAAGAATGTTTCAACTTCATGAACTAGACAAACTCCGCCATCAGGCACATGAAAATTCTCGTCTATATAAAGCAAGAACCAAAGTCTGGCATGATAGAAAATTAAAAATGAGAAAATACTTTAAAAAAGGAAACAAAGTGCTCTTATTTCACTCAAAATATAAATTTAAACAGCTAAAGCTTAGATCTCGATGGCTTGGACCATATATTGTGAAACATCAATATCCATCCGGATATGTTGAACTATATGGAAAAGATGGAAAAACTTTTATTGTTAATGGCTATCGACTCAAGCTATATCATGAAGAAGATACTTATAATGACCAAAGGGAAGAACTCACACCATTCTTTCATAAAGAATAAACCACCGAAGCATGAGTCTAGCTAATGACTCGAAAAGAATTAAGCGCTTCTCGGGAGGCAACCCGTGTTTTATCTCCTTTCAATATATATATATATATATAAAGAAAACAGAAAAAAATATCAAAAAAACCAAAACCCCAAATTTTTTTGTGTGTTTTGTTTGTTTATCATTGCACGTGTACAAGTAACGAAAAAGAAGATGATGCTCGCTCATGGATAGCACGCTCGCAGCTACATTCTCTTATGACCCGGGAAGTTCTCGTTTTTTCTTAATTTTCCCTATTTTATATTTATTAGTTCTCACATTAAGGGCAACGTTGAACTTAAGTGTATAGGGATAGTCAAATAGGAAAACTTAAATATATCATTTCCCTCCATGTTTGCCCTGTAATCTGGCCATGTTTTAACTGATATTTTATAAAAATTAATATATAGTTTTTCTTCCAAAGTTAAAAAATGTATCTCACTTAGTAAGGCAAATCCACTCGGACTGATATTATAACTGGCACAAAGTACTCCACTAAATTGTAAGGTAATTCTAGCCTTTAATGCATATCTTTTGCATATTTTATAAGAGAGCCGATAATTTAGCAGCTCTAGAACTTGTGCTTAATTATCATTTACTAGACCACAGTGAGGTTAATTTATAGACAATTTTGCATGATAAGAGGCAAAATAATCCACATGTAATCCCGCTATATCGTAGCACTCGCTTTTAGTGCTGAAATCTCCAAAGTACAATATGCTCAATGTTTAAGTTCTGTGTCAGCCTTAGTTATCGTATTGTTATCGTTTGGTATTAAAAAAATAAGAAAAAATAATATGTAATGTTGTTATAAGGATTTGGTTTGGCACATGTTATCATTATATGTCTCATGTTTACCCACATCATATTCCTACATTTTGCCTCTTTGAGATTTTGTCCAATGCTCACGCCCTATCGGTCATGTTTATGTGTCTTGTACAAGTATATGGTAGCTATCTAGATTATGTCTGTGCAAATTGAGTGATCTCACAAACAGAAACCCTATATGAGTGACTTGTGTAACAACCCTAAATTTTCACCAATGGAATATAACAACCTCAAATTTTCATCAAGGTACTATCCATCTATTAAAGTATATACCACCTTTTTACGGGAAATTTTTCGCTTTATTTCATTATGCAACGTAACTTGCATAACCAAAGTAAACGAGCTCACGCAACTACCTATGCCAACTCTATCTACGTTTATATCAAGTAAACATCCTAATATGTCAAGTCAATATGCTAATATCCACTTTATCATATACGTTATCTATTTAACATACCATACGTAACGATTATTATAAAACAAACATTTTACGTTAACGTTTATTTCAAAACCCTGATCTCATGTATCATTTCCATTCAAAACAAATGTACAAGTTATCAAGGCAAGTATACAAGTATCAATACATCAAATTTGAATATCTTTTCCCTCCTAAAACCAATGTATAATTTGTTAAAACTCAATGTACAAATCCAATAATGCATGAATTCAAAATAGGTATTTTCCCACCATTTTCTTTTGAATTTCATACCACTAGCTTAATACAAGTTACAAGAGCATTATGCACAACCATTAAATACTTCTAATCTTAAACCTAATTCGTCCTAAACTCCTAACCCCTAGCTCGTTATCATTCTAAAACCTTAAACCCTAACGAAAACCCTAAACACTCGGCACCCTTAACTAGCTAGTTTCGAAACCAAGCTTACCTAGAAACAACATTTAAACATATCAAATGCTAAACCCTATATACTAGTCCTAACCCGAAACCCTAGACACCGAAACCTTAACTCAAAAACCCTAATAGACTTGTCACTACTTAACTAGTCCTAACACTAAATCCTAAACCAAGCTTCTCCATGACTCACCTTTATGCTAAGCACCATCATCATCCTCACGTCATCAACCCTTGGAGCCCAAACAAACCAAGCATCTCGTTACTACTATGCAAACTGTGCCCTCTCCACACCTTGCCACCTCTCCACACTAGTCTCTAGTCCTTCTTACTCATCCCTACTGCTCCTTGACCACCACTCAAGGGCCCTTGCTCCCTACTCCAAGAAATAAACTTGGTCCCCAAGCCTTTCGCACCACTATATAAGTCGAGACCTCCCATGCCTTCAAACTCACACTCAAACATCAAACACACACTCAAATGATCCTAGCTGAGTTCTAAGGAAGCCAAGGAAAAGGTATAAGCTGTTTTGGAAGCAAAGGTTAAGGAGAAGAAGCTCTAAATTCAACCCATAAGATTTTGGATTCCATTTTGATCCATTTCGACCCATTCCATCATATCTCAAGCTCTAGTAAGCTTTATACTTATTCTATAAACTCATGATCTATTCTAGCTTATATATACTTTTTACTTAATCTCTTATATAAGATATAAGAACTCGTTTAGAATTCTATAAACCAAACCGAACCCTACTTGACCTATTTGAGCTCATAATCCTTTCAAATTCATTTTACGAGATAACTTGAGCTTACATGTTCCTATGCAACCTCTAAACATCTATATAAACTCATTTGATAAGCCTTAAGGCCCTAAACCTAAACGTATGATTTCCTAAAAACCAAACGCAACCCTTAAAACCCTAATTCTATTCAAACTCCATTTTTATAAGCCCTTATAAGCTTTAAGCCCCTAACACCCCTATAAGCTGTTTCAATAAGCTCACATATCACTCTTGTAAACTTTAAATCAAATTCTATAAACCCTAACCCATCGGTGAAGGGTTTGTAACACAAACATGCCCATCTCATTTAACAAGCCATAAGCTTGTTAAAGCTTTTAATCCCAACTTATTTTAGCTTATAATCATAAGCCATAAGCTATTATTAAAATTGGAATCCAAAAAGATCAAGATTTATGATTTTAGACTAAGTTTAAAATCGATTTTCATACGTTGGGATATATATTGTAACTTTTCCAAACCTAATATTACAAGGACTTATTTTGTAAATATAATGAAGTTAAATCACAGGACTTGTTTTGCCAATTCTTAAAAATAGGGGTTGATTTTGTAAAAAGTTATATAAAAAGGACTAATTTTGCAAATATTTATATACCAATGGTATAAAGTGTAAATTTCTGAAATTATAAGCTAGAAGGGCTGAAAATATAATTTTCCCAAAGTTATAACTATAAGGGCTGTTTTGCCAACTTTCAAAGTCAAGGGTATAAATTGTCATTTTCATATTCTCTAAGGTTTAAAATGCAAAACCTTATAAAAAAATTTTAAAAATTATTTTGATAAATGATTATCAAAACCCAATTCAAAAATCATTGCAATATTGATCCAAAAACTCTATAAAAATAAGATTATATTTTTAACAAAACTAAATTGTCATCCACTAGCTTTTGAAGAAGCTTCTACAGTAAAATACAGACAAATATATAAAGCATCACGTTACTAGGGAATTTCATGTATGGGGTTTCATTTGGGTATACGTTTTAACGAGTTGCTGGATTTACGATTTAAAGTGCCCTGGCTCCTTCAAAAAACGATACAAACAATTGGCCTTTGGATTATGATCCCGAACAGTGATACCAATATTTCATAATTAATAAATCAAATGTAAATGTTAAACTCCTGTAAAGTTTGCGAAACATATACAAATCAAACTAAAGACATAAAACATATTAACCCCAGGTTGCTTGACAAAGCCATTATACTTGTCACTTGATATACATTAGTCATCAATCAGAATTCCCTTTTAAGGTGAGTTTATAGCCTCAGCATTTTAAAATCTTTTGTTACTTTATAAACCCGCGATGGGGGATACACTTAAAAACCATAAATGCAAGTGGTTTTTTTTCCAACTGTAGGCTAACCATAGATATAATATGCCTAATACCTTTCTATGTGCTTACTATTTCTATATCGATGAACCATAAGTCACGTTAACGAGATAAACGCTTAAATATTTATGGATAGATCTATCGGGGTGTGACGACTCCTGTTGGTGTGCCTATACTTTTGGTACCAATAGCACTATATTTGACTTAATGGGTAACCTTGGCAAGTTACCTTTCCACGGGGACATTTGTTCCTCAACCAATGTCACTACGATGATTTCCATGTTAACGTATTGATGTCATGAGCTTAGAGCAATAATACTGTTTTCTATGATAATTGTATGTATTGCAATTATTACCACCTATGATAACTTGTATTCGATTATTTCCATGATAATTGTAAGTTCAATTACAATTATTACAAACTATGGGTGTATAACAACGTAACCCACTATTGAACTTATACTCAACTATTATAACTGAAAAACCTAGAGAATTTCACATCACCCATTGTGTGACCCTTTTTAAGCAAGTTTAATCTCAGGTAATTGAGCAACCTATGGCATGGAGTGGCATGGGACTTGAGGACGTCCAAACTTGTTATCATTCAAACTTTATGTTTTCTTCTAGATTTTGGGACCTCCTTTTGTAAAACTCTGATAAAATAATGAATGATAACTTATCTTTTAAAAACGTCTCTTTTGAGTCATTTTCTATTATTGTGACTGTGATTCATGAAGTAATACCCAACATTAGCTTCCGCTGCTATATGTCAAAAATAGGGGTGTTACAGATTGGTATCAGAGCTCATGGTTATAGAGAACAAGGTTAAAACCTAAACTATAACTACTTTTTTCATCCAAGAAAGTCCTCCGTGCCATTGCAGTTTCCAGAATAGTATGTGTAAGAAATTTCCATGGCAGATAATACACTACTATTATATATATAAATAACTTATGTTATTTCCACTGGGTTGTTATATAGGCATGTCTTTTCCCCATCCTATTATTATCCTATTTGATTCCGATGTGGAGGATGCTCTTTCCTCTACAAATGCTCCTGACTATACTCCGGCTTTATCGGTATATTCTCCGGCTTCACCAGGAAGCACTACTTTTAACTCTTCGGAAAGATTTAACTAAGGATCTTTTATCCCATTAGTATTCTCACCTTTCCACGATATATAGGTCATGATTACCCTATGATCTATATTACGACTACTTATTATCTCCATCTACATCATTAGGATCAACATCACCGGTTAAGTCAACTACATCATCTCTAGACTATTCCTTTAATAAGTATATCTCCTACACTGAGCTATCTAATTCCGTGAAGATCATTATGGATTATTCCACGAACAATAGAAAACAAATTAGTCTCCAAGAAACCAAGTGAATCAGAGTAAACCATAATGGTGCAGCGGAAGCATAGTAGGCCCATAACCCACAACTTTCACCAACGCGATATCAAAGGATAGATATTACAATACCGTAGGAAATTCTTATTTGGTGTTATCTTATGAGTCACCCGGATTTTAACTTCTACCTAAAGTTACATAACATAAAGGGAATCATTTTGACAATGTTTATTTTTGAACTTTAAGCATTTTAAGAAGTAACATGTGATATCATTCTTATTTCGTAGAATGGCTCCCAAAAGAAGATCAACATCTGCAACATCAACATCTGAAACACCAGCTATGACTTAGGATGCCATCCGGCAACTGATTACTAATGGTGTTGCTGCAGCCCTGGAAGCACAAGCTGCAACCATGGCAAGTACTGATAATCCAAATAGGAATACTGGACCAAGAGAAACTCCTGTAGCAAGGAAATGCACTTACAAGGAGTTTCTTTTTGCCAACCTTTCTACTTCAATGGTACGGAAGGAGCTGTTGGCCTCATCCGCTGGTTTGAACAGACTGAATCGGTATTTTCTCGTAGCAATTGTGCCAAGGAAAATAAAGTAACATTTGCTACTGGTACCCTAACCGATGACGCCTTATCCTGGTGGAATGCATATTGCCTACCTATTGGAATAAAATAAGCCAAAAAGATCACCTGGACTATTGAAAAGGCTCTTAACAAATAAGTATTGTCCTCGAACTAAAATCAAGAAAATGGAAGATGAATTTTACGGTCTGACTGTAAAAGGAAATGATCTCAAGACTTACATTATAATATTCTAGGAATTAGCCATTTTATGTCCAAATATGGTACCAAACACTGAGAAACTTATGGAAGCTTTCATTGGAGGATTACCCAAAAGTATTGAAGGAAATCTTACCTCTTCAAAGCCTTAAACTTTAGAGGAAGCCATTACCATAACCCAGAGGTTAATGGATCAGGTAATAAAGCATAATTCCGTATAAGAAACCAATGATCACAAACAAAAGTTTGAGGATAGGAGAAACATCATCAACAACAACAACTACCAGAATAACTGTAACAATAACAACATAACAATGATCACCACCAGCATCAAAAATGAAGGCAGGAAAACTTCATGACTTATGACACCGATGGCCAAAAAAGACCTCATCCACTGTGTAGGAAGTGTACACTGCATCACACAAGACCTTGCACTGTCAGGTGTCAGAATTGTAACAAAGTAGGCCATCAGACCAGAAATTGTAGAAACTAAGAAATTATGTTTCCAAATATCACTATATCTCTTAACTAAATCTTGGGACGAGATTTCTGTAAGGTTAGGGGACTATAACAACTCAGTATTTTCATCAATGTAATATCCATCTATTAAATTAAATGCAATGTAACATCTAAATATATACCACCTTTTTATAAGGAAATTCTTCGCTTTATTCCATTATGTAACATAGTTTACATAATTAAAATAAACAAGCTCATGCAACCTCTACTAATGCCAATTCTGTTAATGATTATGTCAAGTAAATACCATAATATGTCAAGCAATATGATTTAATACCCATACGTTATTCATTTAACATACAACCCATAAATGTTATATCAAAACAAACATTATTCGTTAACGATTATACCTAAACCCTAATTATGGGCTATCTTCTCATGCAATTCCAATGTACAAGCATGCAAGGCATGAGTACATGTCTCCTTAAAATATTTTTGAATACGTTTTCCCTCCAATTTTTTTATAAAATTTTTGTGCCACCATTCAAGCATGACTTTCAAGCTCCTAATGCATTGTATCTAAACCCTAAACCCAAACTAAACTCGTTCTAAACCATAAACTAGTTCATCTAAACTCTATCTAATCCTAAACCTAAATGTCTAACCAAAATCAAAACCACAAACGCTAATTATACTCAACCTAAACCCTAATCAACCTAAACATAAACCCTTGTTTAACCTAGACTGATTCTTATACTAGCCCTAAACTCCTAAATCCGAAACCTAGCCATAGTCCGAAACCATTTAACACTAAACACATAGCTACACCAAAATCCTAAGACCCTAACACTTAACCCCGTCACCCTCATGTCATCACCATATCACCATGCCACCTCCTAGTTAAACATACTTGGTCATTTAAACCACCACATCTACACCATAAGCACTACACAATACCCCTTGTTCTCCAAGTTTAAGTTCATCCTTGTTACACCTTGAGTGACAAACTGCCACCTCCACCTTCCTTTTGCCTCGTCACTAGTCTTGATCCCCAAGGAACTCTCCATACTTTGCCCACCCTATACAATGCTAGACTTGGCCTCACACGTTCTCAACACTATAAATCCGAAAACCACATACACCCTACAAACTCCATATGCTCAAACACAAACACATATAAATGGTATACTAAAAGTGATCTAGCTGAACCCAAGGAAGAATAGAAGGAGATATAAGCCAAGTCTAAGCTGAAATCAAAGACAAGAGATTACTAGTTTGTCTTCAAAAAGCTATCGGGCCACCCTTACACTATTCGACCCATTTCACCATTCGCAAGCTCTTGTAAGTTCCTAACCCTCGTTCTATAAGTTTATATCCTACTCTTAGTTCATGTTTAGAATCTGTTTTAACCTTTCCATGTAATACGAATCATTTGAAAACATTTTAAAACTAAACCGAGCCTCAAAACCCTAAAAATCTATTCGGGTCATATAAATAAGCTAGCATAAGCATTTCTAAATGTTCATAAGCCCTCATACATCTTAATTATTTCATGAAAACAATGCTTGAGCTATAAAGCTTCACGTGTAATTTCCTAATCCTAAACCAAACCCTAAATCTAGTCGAAATTCATTTTTCATAAGCCCCTAATAAGCTTAAGCTCCTAACTAAACTTATAAGCTGTTCCCATAAGTTCTTGTAATATTTTTATAAACCTTAAATCAAACCTAATAAGCTCAAACCCATCGTGTTTCTTATAAACCCAAAACGAACCCAAACGGATCCGTTTCAAAATATTAAGCTTATTAGCTTATTTCTTTAAGCTTATAAATTGTTAGAGTTTCTTATTATAAACCTATATTGACAAGTCCTATAGCAAAAAATAATTATAAACATAAAAAAACGACATAAGTTATTGGATTTTGGTTGAGACTAAAATCATAAACGATTTTCATACGTAGGGATATATATTGTAACTTTTCCAAACCTAATACTACAAGGACTATTTTTTGTAAGATATAAATGATGTGAAAATTCAACAGGGGCTTGTTTTGCCGAATTCTCAAAAAAGGGTTGATTTGTAGAAAGTTAAATAAAAAGGACTAATTTTGCAAATATTTATATACCAAGGGTATAAAGTGTAAATTTATGAAATTATAAACTAGAGGGGCTGAAAATATAATTTTCCCAAACTTATAACTATAAGGGCTATTTTTGCCAACTTTCAAAGTTAAGGGTATAAACTGTCATTTTCATATTCTCCATGGTCTAAAATGCAAAACTTTATAAAAATATTTTTTAAAATTATTTTGATAAATTATTATCAAAACCCAATTCGAAAATCATTCCAATATTGATCTAAACACTATATAAAAATAAGATTATATTTTTAACAAAACTAAAGTGTCAATCCAAAGCTTTTGAGAAGCTTCTAACTGTAAAATACAGACAAATCAAATAAAGTACACTTACTAGGGAATATCATCTTGAGTGGTTCCATTGGGTATTAGTTTTGACGAGTTTGCTGGGTTTACGATTTAGAGTGCCTTGGCTCCTCAAACGATACTACATGGCCTCTGGATTATGATAGCCCGAACAACGATACAATATTTCCATAATTAATAAATCAAATGTAAATGTTAAACTCTATAAACTTTTGAAACATAAATAATCAAACTAAGACTTGACATATTACCCTAGGTTGCATGACAAAGCCATTACTTTCACTTGATATAGTTTTTGCCATCAATCAGATTTTTCCATGTTAAGGTGAGTTCATAAGCCCGCATTTTAAATCTTTTGATTACTTTATAAACCCGCGAGGGGATACATGCTTAAACCATGAATGCAAGTGTTTTTCCAACTGTATGCTATCCACATCTGTTGTCTAAGTCTTTTTATGCCAAAAGACCCCCACCATCATGGACTATTAATCACTTGCGAGTGAACGCGAATATTGTGGATAAATCTATCGGGGTTGACGAATCCCGTTTGTATTAGCCAGATAGGTAACCAAACGTACTATATTTGAAACTCATAGGTATATGGCAATTACCTACACGAGGGCCATTATCATTATATATCATTATTGAGTGCCATGAGCTTAGACGCAATAATACTGTTTTTCATGATAATTGTATGTGTTGCAATTATTACCACTTATGATAACTTGTATTCGATTATTTCCATGATAATTGTAAATGCAATTACAAATATTACAAACTATGGGTGTATAACAACGTAACCCACTATTGAACTTATACTCAACTATTATAACTAAAAACCTATGAATTTCACCCAACCTTTGTGTTGACCCTTTTTAGCATGTTTATCCCAGGTAATTGAGCAACTTATGGCACGGAGTGGCTTTGGACTTAAGGACATCCAATTGTTATCATTCAATCATATGCTTTTCATGTAGATTTTGGGACCTGCTATTGTAAATCTCTGATTATATTGAATGATAACTAGATTTTCCATGAGTCATTTTCTATGATTATGTCTATTGATCCATGAAGTAATACCCCAGATTAGCTTCCGCTGCTATATGTCAAAAATGGGGGTGTTACAACTTGTGTGAATGAAAGTATGTATATCCATTTTTGTGAGGTGCTTATGTTATATGTCTATGCCTGAAACCTTAATAACCGGATAAACACTTGTTAAAATAAAATTTGATTTTTCTCCACGTCACGATAAATGAATCTTGTTTTCTTGCTTTGATTTCTTGAGGGCAAGCAATAGCTAAGTGTCGAGGGATTTGATAACGCCTTAATTATACATATTTTTGGTGGCGTTATTGTATATATTATTAGTATTTCTCGTGAACTTTCGATATTTAATAGCATGGAATATATGCATATTCACTTGAAAGATAGTTCGAGCATAAAGAATTAAAGATACAAGTATTTATACCATACGAAAGTCAAGCTAAATAAAGATAAAGAATAAAGTCTATGAAGTAAGGAAGTACGCCGCACAATCTTCTTTGTGCGCCGCACTTCCATCTGAAGTCAAGAAAATAGTCATATCCAATGTGCATCGTACAAACTTATATGTGCGCCACACTTGTCTCTTGCATTTATGAACCTTTGCCGCCAAACAACAAAGTATGCAGCACAAATACTTTTGTGCGCCGTACTTGGACCCCTGGACAACCTATAAATACCAGGCCTCTTCTTAAGCCATTACACATAATCATATACTAATAAAGAACCAATCAATCATCAATTCCAGGATAAGAAACATCAAGAAGATGAGTTATAGTTATAGTTATATCAAATAACAAGGGTTATATAGTTTTGGTTATTTGTCGGATTACTTGTGATCCGTGATCTACTCGAATCTTGTATGTCCCTTATTACTCTTTCTATTCCTATTATTATGAACTCGGTAGCCATGGGAGGCTAAACCTCTTATGACTACTCGGATGTGTTAATATAATAAAGAAGCGTTTGGTATTATTATGATCTTGTTAATCTCATGTTTATATTGAAATCCTATTGTATTTGATCTTATAAATTTTTTTATCACTCTTGATTATATATGCATAATGGTATAGGTTGAAAGATCCATTATGTATTATATGGTTTTAAAGATTTGTCTATGATCTTTATTATTTGGTTGGAGGAATCCACTTATATTAACTGGTAAACAAAATAGATTTTATATCATAGTGCCTTGGTTAATTGAGTGACACATTTGATTAAGTCAATCAAATATAAGTTGTGGGTTAAAACGGTTAATTTGTTAAAACGCTCTTTTGACGAGAAAAGTTTTTTATGAATTAAGAATAAAATTGAGATCATGATTATCACCATCGCTACTGAATTATATGAAGCTCTCCGAGTAGTTATATCTCTTTATTATTGAATTTCCTTCAATATCATTATTTGTCTTAAAAGTTATTATTATTTGTTTCAAATCCTTTTGATTATACGAACACAAGCAAATTCCTGTGGATCGACCTAGTCTTACCTGAAATATTATACTATATACGTGGGTTATACTTTACCCATGTATTGGTTTAAAAATCGGTGAAACTAGTATTATAAATTTAAAGCTTTAACAACACATCAAGGAGATTGTTAGTGAAAATATTACGATATTTAATCTATACATTTTCTTTATATTTTGGTGACGACAAACATGTATCTTGTAAAACATAACGTAAAGTTCACAAGTTACTCGTATATGTATACTTCAACATGGATATCTCACTATCCCTATCCATCACAAGTATACATTTATCAACTCGATCTCGACATCCTGAGACTCTTACTCATACAGGCTTCACTAGTTGAATCGGGCCAAGGAAACGGGCTAGCCCTATAAGGCCCAATAGAGTTAGGCCCATTAAGGCCCAATCAAAGCTTTTAGAAGATGAAGGGAAACTAGTAAATTCAAATTTGTATTAAGCTTCTAGAAGATAGAGGCAAACTAGTAGGTGCAAGCTTTTGTCCAAACACCCTTTAATCTATTGGACAAATCACCCCTCTCCAAGTTAAGGCTCTCCTATAAAAGCCCAAGGCTTCTTCCCTCTCCTCTTGATGAAAAACCCACGAAATACATACACCATACACATAGAATTTCTTCATTCATCTTTGATCATGGTTCTAGCACAAGGCATGGATCATGGTTAGATTCTATGTTAGTTCAGTATCAAAGGGTATTTAGTGAAGTATAGGGTGTCACTACATGGAAGTGATCATCCTCGATTACTTGTATATCATGTAGTAGATTCGGTTACATAGAAGTGATTACATTTGATCACTTGTATGTCATATAGTAGATCGAGTTGTTTAGAATAGTTCTTGATGTTTATTTTAGGAACCATGATCCATTTGACTACTATGTCTTGGATCTCACATTGTGTTTCATCTTGTGTCATATATATTATAGGTTAGAAGGTTTATGTGTTAGGCCATAAAACACAAGGTTTGTTATGTTGGGTCATAAAAGATAACGAGTGTTGTAAAGGGCGGTAGATTGGTTCTAGCTAAGATTGGGACTCGATATCTAGCTTAGTGTTAGAAAATAATGTAAGCGACGAGGTTTATGTATTTAGGCCTTAAAACACAAGGTTTGTTATGTTGGGCGACAAAACATAACGGGTTTGGTTATACCCGAAGAAGGACTCGACATCTAGCTTTGTGTCATAAAATAATGTTAGCAACGTTATAAGGTTTTCTCCGCCGAAAAGGGAGCTTGTTGATTAGTGAAGTAACTCTCGAGTTAGATACTCGGGGAGTGGAGTAGGGCGAAGAGGAGCTTCGCGACCGAACCACTATAAATCATCGCCTCTAGTTTGCATTTCCTTTTACCTTTTGCTTTACTTATTTCTTTACATTTATCGGTTTACTTTTACACTTACATTGTGCTCATGATTGTGTGAATTATTGTGTATATAGTGTTAGTTATGGTTGTGTAGTTCTTTGTAGTAAATATTGTAAGTGTAATTATATTGTTAGAATATCCGCTAGTTATTGTAAATCTATTATCGACACTTCTCATATTACGTCAAACTTGGTTGGTGATTTGATACGAAAGATTTTGTAACATCCCGCTCTGATAATGAGACAAAGAGTTACGTTATGGTGTCATATCAGAACATATAAACGCAAGCGGAAGACTTTATTAATTAAAAATACCAAGTCATAAAACAAAATGACTTCCAACAGTATAAAAATTTCGACATAAAGGGTCTAAAATTGCAAAAACTCCAAAAGATAAAGGTCTTAACAAACATTATTCAAAAGATAAGTACACTAAGTAGTTCTTCTACTCTTCTCTACACCATCTCTACATTAGTCCTCAGCTTTCCCGCTTAATACCACCGCAATGAAAAGAAAACTGGCTGAGCTTAACGGCCCAGTAACAGAAAAAAAAATATATACAATAAATAACAAATGACGTAAAAGATAGATAACGAAACGATATACGAAAAACCCTGCAAACAGAATGACATACGATATATCAATAAATATATAAATAAATATATATATATATTATATAAAATATATATATAAAACTAGAAAACTGTGGTGTGTGTTTTAGTGTGGAGTGTGTGTGAGTGTGTAGGAGTTAGTGAGTTAGTGTTAGTATGAATAACACATCTCGTCACATCTAGAACGATCAACAACCCGCCCATCCAGAATGAGTAATCAAAGAATGGCCGCACAGCACAACCAATGGTCTCAACATGATACATGACTAGACCCTAACAACGCATATTTCCACATAGCCATACATTCAAATTGAACCGCCTATGTGGATCAACCCTGATTCCCCAATGAAATATGGGATAATTTATGCCCACACTCAGCCATTCACCTAAAACAAAACAAACGGAAGTACCTAGATGCATCCATAAACTCACCCTGCAAAAACAAATACCTATCCAGAAACACGCACTAATGGCTATTACAATCATATAAAAAGCAACTCCAAATAGTGCACATACCCAAGGTAACTGCCGTAGACCAACTCACTACTGCCACAAATATAGTTGTCATTCCATGGTGCATCAATAATATATTATTATTCTTTATCATTTAATGAAATTATATAAATTTTTTTGACAATAGACATTGTACCTCCATGACTAATTACAAATAGCACGCAGAAAGATAGTCAAAAGATTTAACAATGATTAATTTTCATATATTCCAAATAGAAAAACGAGATCTAGTAGCAAGCATATCCCAAACCAGAACCAACAGATTCATACAATCGAATATCGAATCAACGAATTGATCCAACAACAAACAGTCGATATTACGGATAGAAAAATAAAGGAATATCAACGAATATCGCAATAAATCAAGAAGCCAAACAAATGAGAATTAAGTTTGTCCATACATAAAGTACGACAATATCTTTACCTTAATCGATGCAGCACCGTGACAGAAATGTACACAAACTGGAAAGGACTCACAAAGATGGTGCACCCGCTCTAAAAATGCATGAATACAATAAGATTACTTAACTTTATAAAAAGTTACTGACTCAACTTAACCAAAAATAAAGTTGACTTTACTTAAAATTAGAGTTTTCAAAACTTCTGAAATTTTACAACTTATGTTAGAGTAAGTTTCCTTACCCAAATGTCCTACCAAACCATTCTTAAAAATTAAGGCAAAAATCACAGGTCTTCCCTAACATATCTAGTGTGTCCAAAATCATGGGTTTGATTTATTTCCATTTTTAAGTGCTCCTATGACCCTTGTTACCCAAAACAGTCCCGAAATTGGCCTGGCAGAAACATACGAAATCTTTGCATATGAAAACCCTACTTAGACAACTTGAAAAATTATGAAAAAAATATGAGACGTAGCTAATATCATGTATTTTAACATATCCAAAAATCAAAGTCTATCTCCTTATGGTTTATGAATTAAAAATCGCACACTACAACTGAATTTTTAGAACTGAATTTCCAGAATTGACACTTAATCTTTTAACACCCAAAAACCATACTTCCCGACCTTGAAAAATTACAAACTCAATTGTTCCAGAAACTAGACTCATTGAACTTAATCATAGAATCAAGAATCATGTTAAAAGCTATTTTTATGAACAAGTTATACCTCGTTGATCATGACCTAATTTTCTGCCCAGAATTTTAATCAACAAAAACCCTAATCATCCCCATTAATTAACATCCTAGGGTTTCAAAACTTGTAGTTTTTCATTAATACCACTTTTAATGATTGTCTTAGGGTTCATAACATATAATCAAATCGTATTCAAAAGATTTATTTATGAAGACATTGATAAAACTTTTACACAAGATTAACCCTTTCAATATTCATGTTTTTATGAGAAAACTAGTTTAAGAATCATGGTGACAAGATTTTAAAAAAAACAAAGAGAGGAGTGATTACCAATGGATGATGGAGAAGATGAGATGAACACAATTACACACCAAGATTACACCAAAGAATGGAGGATTACACACTCAATTAGCACCCAAAACCTTTAAAAACAACTAGGAACACCTATACATTCTTCTTGCTAGCACCTTCAATGGAGGAATACCAATAGAATGAAGAGAGAATTTTTTATGAAAATGGTGAGAATGAGGATGCAACGGTTGGCCATAGAGAGGTTTTATAGGGGAAGGGAGACAAAATAACTTGTTAGAAAATTAAGAGATACTTTCTAAATTCTTCACACTTCTTTCCCTTGATAAATGTTTTATCAAAATTAAATGATTCTTGTTTTATTTCCTTCCAAAAATTCGGCCATATGGATGAGAACAAGGGGGGACAAAAATAAATTTTCATCTTTTAGGATGATTACAAAAAATATTAGACAAAACATTTTATACTTATCTCTTAAAATTGGATTTAAACAAAATTGGAAAGTAAATAATCTAAATAACAAAATCACAAAATTTATTTATTTATTTATTTTATTCATATAGGGCCATATATGTAATTTTTATAAGTTTTTTTTTCTAAATTTAAATACCTTATATTATATTTCCAATATTTCCAAAAATCATAACCTAAGGTTTTTATTTCCAAATTCTTTTATTTAAACTTTAGGTTATATTCAAAATTGACAAAATAAAATGACATTCAAATTTTTGGGTTTTACAGATTTAATGTTTTTAAATGGAAA
The DNA here is from genome assembly GCA_026074375.1 of Tanacetum coccineum. Taxonomy (NCBI): domain Eukaryota; kingdom Viridiplantae; phylum Streptophyta; class Magnoliopsida; order Asterales; family Asteraceae; genus Tanacetum; species Tanacetum coccineum. Next base: position 39,051 of record BQNB010002543.1, read on the forward strand.
CGTATTCACCCCCCTCTATGTATTCTACAAAATTCTAGTTAAGAGTATTTCATTTGGTATCAAGAGCCTTTAACCACAACTCTCAATTCTGTTACAACAACTTCAAATCTTGTTATAACCACTCAAATTCAGTTACAACAACTCAAATTCAGTTACAACAATAAAATCTCTTCTAATCCCATTCTTTACAAATGGTGAACACCAAAAACAATAGCTTAGAAGTTACAATAGATGTTGGTATTAAATAGTAGGTAACTGATCATGTAGACAGTGTATCCATAGAAATCAATGAGCAATTGGCTGGTGTGAATACAAGTATTCAAGACCTATTGTTGAAAGTACAGTATCTTGCAGACGATGTTGGTACATTCAAAGGAGGAGAAGGAATTAGTAGTTTTAGTAGGATAAGCAAGTTAGAATTCCCTAAGTTATATGGGAATATGTGAAAGGATAGATGTTTAGATTCAAACAATTTTTTAGTCTTGATGGAGTACATGATGAGGATAAGGTCAAGATTGTATCCATTTATTTGCTCGACACTTACAATTCATCAAAACATATGGGGAAACTATGGCTTGGAATGTGTATGAGGAAGCCATTTTGAAGAGGTTTGGGTCTGTTAATGAAGATCCAATGGCCGAGTTGAAGAATCTCGAGTATGAGACTTTAAGGAAGGAGTATTAAAGTCAATTTGAAAAGCTGCTAAATCAGGTTGACATAACTGAATCTCAATCAATTAGTATGTTTATTGCTGCTTTGCCTGCTTCTATTGAGTTGAATGTAGGAATGTTTAGGCCTAAGTCATTAGCAGATGCATTTAGTTTGGCCAATTTACAAGAGGCTACATTAGTAGTTATTAAGTAGAGAAATACACCTCTATTGCCTACTCCTAAGATTACTAGCGGGTGGAATGCTAATAAAAGTGTTAGCTATCCTCCTAAAAGCATTACTACAACTTTAGCTTTACCTACCCCAAACAATCAAACTATTAATAAGTTTTCTGTAAATCCTATTTCTGCTCCTAAAGGATTGTTAAGTCAAAAGGAATTTGCAGAAAAAAGAGCTAAGAATTAGTGTTTCTATTGTGATAAGAAGTATGTGCCTGGACACAAGTGTGAGGGACATGTGTTTACTTTGGAAATTAGGGGCGGAGGAATAGAGGAGTGTTTGGAAGAAGAGGAAGATGAATCTGACATGATTGCTTATGAGTTGTCTGAGCAAACACCACAATCTTTACCCCATATCTCACTCAATGTATTTTCTGGAGTACCTACTCAAAACACCATGAGGTTGAAAGGTCATGTTTTGAAACAGATCTTACACATTTTAATTGACTCAGGTAGTATACACATTTTTTTGGACATTTATATGGCTAAGAGGTTGGGATGTAAGATAAGAACCACATGTCCTTTGTAGGTGTTTATGGCTGGGGGGTCTAAACTAGTAAGTCAATACATGGTTAAGGCTTTTTAGTAGAAGATTCAAAAGGTTCTTTTTGAAGTAGATGTCATGTTATTACCTTTGGGATGATGTGAAATGGTTCTTGGAATTCAATGGTTGTCTACTTTGAGAATAATTCAATGGAATTTTAAGGACTTAACAATGCAGTTTTATTATGAGGGACAAAAGGTAGTATTAAGGGGAACTCATCGATTTGATCTTGCTTGGTTGACTGGGAAACAAATGTCTAAGTTGGTCTCTCAAACTAGGAAAGCCCAAATCTCTTCAATGTGTTGTTGTGGTTAGTCTGCTACCCTAAACTTGATGCAGTACACCAATGATCATAGTAATTTGATGAATGCATACTTTAACCAACTGCTTGAGGAGTATGCAAATGTTTTTGAAGTACCTAAAGAACTTCATCCACAAAGACGTTTTGATTACAAAATCCATCTTAAAGAAGAAAATGTAGCCATTAACATTAGTCCTTATAGATATCCTCCTAATCAAAAGGATACTATTAAGGCTATGGTCAAAGAATTGCTAGACTCAGGGGTGATTAGACCAAGTAACAGTCCTTTCTTATCCCATATTGTCATGGTAAAGAAAAAAGATGGTTCATGGAGAATGTGCATTGAGTACAGGTAGTTCAACAAACACACAGTCAAAGATAAATTCCTAACTCTAGTAATAGAGGAGCTTATTGATGAACTTCAAGGAGCACATATATTCTCTAAATTGGATCTAAGGTCAGGATATCATCAAATAAGGATGTGTGAAAAGGATGTGTATAAAACTGCTTTCAAAACTCACGAGGGCCACTATGAATTTGTAGTTATTCCTTTTGGCCTAACCAATGCTCCCTCTACTTTTCAAGCTTTAATGAACTCTGTGTTTAAACCTTTCTTAAGGAAGTTTACCCTGGTGTTCTTTGATGACATTTTGGTCTACAGTCCATCTACAGCTGACCATATTACTCATTTAAGAATGGTTCTGCAAGCTATGAGGGAAAACACTTTATTTACTAAGCAGTCTAAGTGTGTGTTTGGGACAACATAAGTAGAGTACTTAGGCCATATAATCTCTGCACAAGGGGTGTCCACTGAACCAAGTAAGGTTAAAGCTATGCAAGAATGGCCTATTCCTATAACTTTGAAGCAATTGAGAGGATTTTTGGGACTCACAGGCTACTATAGAAGATTCATCAAAGGGTATGCTACTATCGGTCAGCCACTTACTATGTTGCTTAAGAAGAATGCCTTCCAGTGGAATCTCCAAGCTCAAGAGGCATTTAAGAAGTTGCAACAAGATATGATTCAATCCCTTGTGTTAGCCTTACCAAACTTTGATGAGGAGTTTGTCATTAAGACAGATGCCTCAGGTTTTGGACTTGGTGCAGTCTTGCAACAAAACAAACACCCCATAGCTTATTTGAGTAAGACACTAGCTCTTAAGCACCAGTCTCTTTCCACCTATGAAAAGGAGTTATTGGCTATGGTTTTAGCTCTGCAAAAGTAGAGGGGTTACTTACTTGATAGGCAGTTTAAGATAAGGACTGACCATTTCAGCCTGAAATATGTTTTGGACCAGAGACTCGCTACTCTATTCCAATCCAAGTAGCTGCCAAAACTACTTGGATTTGACTATGACACAGAATATAACAAAGGTGCAGCAATGCAGCAGTTGATGCTTTGTCAAGAATTAAGAGGCAAGGTGTTTTTTAGTTTGCTAGCTAGAACTTCTAATGAACTGATGGATGATATGGTGGCTACATGGTCTAGTGATTTGTGGTTACAAGCTACTATTAAGGGTTTGCAGAACAACACTCTTACTAATAGCAAGTATGTATGGCAGAATGACCAACTGAGGAGGAAAGATAAATGGGTGGTGGGTTAAAATTTGGAGCTAAGGAAGAAGTTAATTGACCATTTTCATAGTTTTGCTGTTGGTGAGCATTCAAGGGTGCATGCAACTACCAAAAGACTTACCACCTATTTCTATTGGAAGGGTTTAAGGAAAATGGTTAGATAATGGGTAAGGAACTATGATGTTTGTCAGAGAAACAAAAGTGATTTGTCTGCATACCCAGGCCTTCTCTAACCTCTACCCATACCAGAGAAATTTTGGCAAGATAATTCTGTGGATTTCATTGAGTCTCTTCCTATGTCTAAAGGAAAGAGTGCATTATTAGTGGTGGTAGACATGTTGTAAAAGTATGCTCACTTTCTACCCATCACTCACCCTTACACAACTTTACATGTGGCACAACTCTTTTTAGACAATGTCTGCAAACTACATAGGCTACTTAAGACTATTGTCAGTGATAGAGACAAGATTTTTATGAGTTTGTTTTGGCAATCCCTTTTTAAGATGCTGCAAGTTAAACTTAAAATGTCCACTGTTTATCACCCACAAACAGATGGCTAAACTGAGATTGTTTGCTTGGAGACCTATCTTAAGTGTATAACTGGGGAAAAACCTAAGGACTGGGTAAAATGGATCTCTTTGGCTGAATACTGGTATAACAATAATTACCATAGTGCATTAGATACTACTCCTTATAATGTTGTTTATGGACAAGCTCCTCCTATGCACATTCCTTTTGTGGCCAAAGATAGTTTAGTGAAAGATGTGGATAGAACTTTGCAGGCAAGGGAACAAGTGGTGCAATTGCTCAGTTCAATTTAAAGAAAGCACAGGATAGGATGAAGTCTCGGGCAGATAAAAATAGATCTGATAGAAGTTTTGAGATCAATGATTGGGTATACTTAAAGCTTCAACCCTACAGGCAGCTGATTGTGAGACAAGACAGACAACATAAGCTATCTTCAAAGTTCTTTGGTCCTTTTCAAGTTATGTAAAAGATTGGGAAAGTAGCCTACAAGTTGTAGTTGCCAGACTATGCTAAGGTTCATCCTGTTTTTCATGTTTCTCAATTGCAACCTTGTTACACTGAGTCTGCTACTATGGGATCATTTCCACTGTGTGATGATGAGGGTCTCTTGGCTGCTACTCCTTTGATGCTTTTGGAAAGAAAGATGGTCAAGCAGAATAATAGAATGGTGGTGTTTGGTCTTATTCAGTGGTCCAATGGTAGTGAGGAGGATGCCACTTGGGAAAAGTTGGAAGACATACTGGCAAGGTTTCCTGAGTTTACCCTTGATCTTTGAGGTCAAGGATGTTTTCAAGGATGGTGGAATGTTATATGCTAAAAACAGAGGATCACGTGTTGCGCATGTGATCAATTCAAACTACCAAACGCGCTCAAACTGTCCTAACAAACTTTCCCGCCAATTTCATTTCCCTTTAAATAGTTCAATTCTGTCATTTTATCATTTCACCTTTTGATGTAATTCTCTCTCAACTTCCCATTTTAATCATTCAATAACAAATCATTTAGCAAATTACTTCAAGTTATCTTCTTATTTGCTAATTCTTGTGTTTGTTAAGCTTAGGTATCAATTCTATTTGTAGAATTATAGTTAAGAGTATTTCATAGACTAATACATATAGTCAGCTTTTAATATTATCTATGAATATATTTCATGCTGACATAGTGGGAATAGTCAATGATCCATTAACAAACAGTTTATTCCTGTAGCTATTATGCCACCGGATCAACAAGCAAAATATTTTGAAAATTTTACACTACAAATTTTTTTTGCTAGGGGCACGTGCGACGTGGCCACCATGTCTTCCTCTTGTCTCCGCCCATGTGTAAGGGTATCGATCATGCTATCTTGGAGTGCCTTTCACAAAACGCTTTAAGCCTCTTGATGCCATCTTGAAGAGATGATGGGTCAATTGCAAATGTTATCCGGACCCAGTTCTCGAGTCCTACACTTATACCTGAAGAACAGAGGAGCAAGAACAAGGCATATATTAAATTCAACGGCCAATATTACTATTACTCCCAATTTATATTCAACAAAATTACCAATTCTTGGTGTACCTAGATAGTAATATAGCATTACTTCAAACCGACTTATCCTTTCCATTTGTTTATCGGGTGAAGTGTTGAACTAATACAAATTTTGTTGTCCTCTGTAGTGTGTGTGTGTGTATATATATATATATATATATATATATACCTATATAGTTTATATAATGATATATATATATCTTATTATATAGGTGTACACTTATGTCAGCATCAAATTAAGTGTGAGATACTGGAGAAACTCTCAAAAGCCTATCTGAGATGCACGTCTTCAATAATGTTATGTCTGACACATATGTTCTAAATAGAACAAATATGTTTTTTTTTAAAGACATCATTTGTTCTAATGAATCTTGATGAGAATTGAATATATTTTTTTCTTTGAAGGCGTGATATTCAGAGAAACACTTTATATTTCTAAATTTATTGATCAATTTCTTTATAAAAAAAATTGTTTTTTTAAAATATTTGTTTATTTAGAACATAGGTGTAGAAATGATAATTTCACTTGAAGGCGTGCATGTATGTTTTTGAGACGTGTCTCGCAGTTTCACAACGTAATTTGATGCTGAAAACTAAAAGTCCTCCTAGATATAGTGATCCTATAATATATAATATATATCTATATTGAGTAAGGTATCAGAACTGAGAAAAGAATAACTAAATGAGAATGATGAGCAGAACTAACCTACAACCACACATTTTTGATGCACTACAAGAAATGATGTATCTACCCTTAAAATTCTCCCTCCTATTTGAAATGTGTGGCTAAAAATTCTTCTTATTCTTTTTATTTTTGGTTTTTCTTCTCAGCTTGATCCCTTCACATATTATATTATATTATATATATATATACTATACTATTATTATTTATAATATATAGTAGGATCAAATAAGAAGTTTTTTAAATAAGAAGTAACTATAACCCTCATATCGAGAGGCACCGACTAAAATTAGATGCTTCTAAATAATCTTAGATGCATTATAACGTTTTCATTAATGTATTTCTAGCTTTTTTAAATCGATGCATATTATATATATATAGTGTAACTTTATTTTCAGCATCAAATTAAGTGCGAGAACTGCGAGAACTCTCAAAAACATACATGCACGTCTTCAATAATCGTATTTCTGCACATATGTTCTAAATAGAACAAATATGTTTTTTTTAAAACATATTTGTTCTATTTAGAACATATGTGTAGAAATACAATTATTGAAGGCGTGCATGTATGTTTTTGCGAGTTCTCGCACTTAATTTGATGCTGAAAATAAAGTCCTCCTATATATATATATATATTAGATAATAAATTAGAGTGGCCCAAGCCCGGTTGTAGGTTTAATTAGGTTCATTAGGGTTTTAATCTTCTTCATGTACTTTGCATTATATAGAGTAAATAAGCAAGCAATAATTATGATATCTTACGAGGAATTCAATGTTCTAACAGTATAGAGTTCTAAAACATGCATGTATATTGAGAAAAGATTTAAACTACTATTCAGTTAAATTTTGATCTTACCTGGTAGGAACAAAACCGATTCCTCTCTAGCGAGTTTGACACAAAAGTCCATGTCATCCTTGATGTCCTTGAAAACCGACATGTCTAACTTCGCCTAATAAACATAACCACATGTAAGAGTAAAGTAACATAAATACTATGATTAGCGTTTCACACATTTAAAATTTATAAAAGTTATACATCTACTAATATTACCATCACACACATCGCTCCTTCAGGCTTGGTTGGGCAAGTTACACCAGGGACATCTTTTATTCCCTCGTTACAGTAATCTGCACATTCTCTAATAGTATTTAAAGTTTTTGAAAAGAAATCCTCTTTGGTGTTTGCAAGTATATCAGGAATCGCTCCCTGCATGAAAAACATACTCGAGATCTTATACATGAAAAGCATGAAGAACAGCTCATTTCCACAGGCAATCTATGTCCTTATAACAGTGCAATTAACTTTACTAATTATAATAAAACAAAAGGAACTTTTATGTTTGTTTGAAAAATCAAAGAAAAAAACCTGAACAAAAGATGGAGGGTCTGAGGATATAAAGCGGCACTCCTTAATGCTGTCGATAATCTGGAAAGAAAATTAGGGAAGGGTGAATAAGTTGGCATGATGCAAACAAGCTAGTTTCCTAAAAGAAATCTATGTACTTGTGAGAAGAGTTAGAACCCCGTGTTGTTTGAGGATGCCATTAGGGTCGTGGGTAACAAGCCATCCTATTCGCCAACCAGGAACCATCCATCGCTTTGACATGGAGCCAACTGTAACTACGGGGGTTATTGATCCAAAGACTCCCATTGGAACAAAGGGGTTTTCCCCGAAAACAACATGGCCATAAACTTCATCAGAAATTACTAATATCGCAAGCTTCCATGCAGTCTCCGCAACCTAACACCAATTGCTAATATTAGAGTCAAGACAATGTAACCAAAGGAATTATGCCATGATGTGGAATGAAAAAAAAAATACACATGGGCACCTTCTTTAGATTTTGGTATGTGAAAACATTCCCACAAGGATTTCCGGGGTTAACTATAACCATGGCTACTGTGTTTTCATCTGCAACTCCTACGACTGAATCAAGATCAATTTCCCAATTTTTCTCTGGAAGAAGGTCGTAGAAACGAGGTTCCAAATGGTATAACTTAGCTAAAACATCATAATACGGGAATCCTGGTTTTGGGAGTAGTATATTTGATTTTGATCCACCAAGAACTTGTAGTATGGTTTCAAAAGCTTGTTTGCATCCCATTCTCAAGAAGACATCATCTGGTGATAACTTGTTAGGGAGGTCCTTAGAGAGGTACTCTGCTACAGCCCTACAAAAAGATACAGATTGGAAATCATGTGTTTATACTATAGAATACTCCCCCAAAAAGAGTGTCCACAAACAAATAATGAAGAAATTATGATATGTGTAATTAATGCAAGTTTTTATTGATAAAGTGTCAGTTTTGATTGGGACAAACATATATAGTAAGACACTTATTATGGGACGGATGGAGTATAACAATTCTCTATACAAACTTGCTTAAAAAGTCCTTTTATTGTTTGATCTAACATATGTCAAATTTGGCCTTGCTAAATAGTAACTTATCTGTAATTAATTAAAAAAATTGGATTTACATAAGCGTTTGCTGTAATTATTAAGCGTTTGCTGGAAACTAACTAGGGTCTCTATGTCTCTTATGAGCCATGCCATAGGACAAGACCCAAAGACCATGGATGTCTAACAGAGTCAATTTCACCAAATTGCCATATAAAAGGACCCTTGTTCCCAAAGAATAATATGATTAGACAAATGGTTAAATAAGTCAATTACCTAAAATGTGTATTATAATGAGAATTGGAAATTGTTAGACCAACTTAAATTGATTGCATTATGACTCTACAAATAGCTGTAGCTTAGAATCTTGACAACAAAATAGACATTGCAACTTAATTTTCTAGTAGAGGCATAAATCAGGAAGGGGTCCAGCTCCTGTCCAAGCTAACACTATATCATTCTCTAGTCATCTGTACCTTAAATATTAAAAGTTAATCTCACCAGAAATAAGTCTAAAACACAATTTGAAGCATATTGATAAAGCAAAAAACTTGGATTTTTACACAATTTGAAGTCAGTACTGAAGCATACACCCGAAGATATATACATTTCCAATCCAAACTCCAACCTTCGTGCAAATATAAACTGTCACTTATTTTAATCCATGTGCAATTTTTTACTTGGAATAAAACCAAATAAATAGAGTTGTACAAACACATAAGCTAAAAGCTTGATTGAGTATAATCAGATCCTATAACTCTTAAATTAGTGTATATACAGCGTTGTGTGGTCACGTACCTTCTAGCAGGGAGAATACCTTCACTAGGAGGATACCCGTTATACTCATTAGACCGCACTGCATTCGCGATGGCATCTGTGGCAACCTTAGTAGTATTAAAGCAAGGAAAAGCAGACGGCTCGCTATGGGACAATGGGATGACAGTTCTCTTATCAGATGGATTGAGATTTGACATGAGCAAAGTGAGAGCACCTCTAATGGTAGTTGTGTCATTTTCCACTTTCAGGTTAGTGTTCCCCCTGAATCCCCATTTTTTATTGGTCAACTCTGAGCAGTTTTCCATGACTATATGTCTTTTCACAGTTGTGGTGGTGGATGTGACTTTTAAGCGAAAGGTCTCATTGTTATTTATAGGCTAGCATGCATGTTTCATATTTTCAACATGACTTGTAATTTAAAATCACCTTTAAAATGTGTATTCAGCAAGTTGGGAAAATCTGCCTTTGAATTGTATATTTTCCTCTAAATGACTCGGATTTCTTTATTCACAATTATAAATAGTACTGTAATTAACACCTAAGTTAATTATTTGGAAAACACCTAAGTTAAGGTGCATTACAAGTCTACAACAAGTGTCTAATTTGTACCCACTTTTTGGAGCATTGGATCCTAGCTGGTGTGACTAAAGCTATATGTCGATCAGCATCCTGTTGGGACAATAAGGAGGTCGGCTTCTTCACAAACCAATAATTTATTGTCACATCTATTAGGCACAAAATTAGTCATATTTTTTAGTCCTTTCAATCATTTTCCCACTTTCTATACATAACTTTAATAAACTAGCTAGCATGTAACTCGCGCTAAGCGGCGCACTAAATATAGTTATTGTTGTTTCTTCTTTCAGTTTCTTGAGATGCAGGACGGTTTTATATATATATATATTTTTTTTTTTGGCCACTGCGTGTTTTTTTGGATATTCGGAATAATCTAAGTGGTCGGTGAGCACAAACCAACCATATCGACATATGGTTACAGATCATTTCCCATTAGTTATACTCGTTAATCTTTTAAGAACTTCTAAATCGCGCCATCACATGCATGTGGTGATTGATTTACTTTTAATTGATCGTCTCTCAATTTGATATTGAAACACACGTTAGGTGCAAGATTTCATAAAATAAAGTATTGTATTTTATTTGCTATGATTGTGACCGCATTGTCTTGTTATATACACAACAAAAGCAAAAAAAACCGACGGCTGCTGAAATCAGAAGGGAGATCCAACGCGACGCTCTAAAAAAGACCTCCCATGGACGAGATAAGCCGAAATCAAACCCCCCCCCCACGTTGAAATCGTACCCACAAATGACAAACGAGATCTATAAGACCGGCTATTCTTTGTTGTCTCTTTTAATGCATTGTTGGTAGGTGAGAATAGGTTTTTGTACATGCATATAACTCCAAATTCTGTAAATCGCTGGAAAATAATCTGTCCACATATGTAATTGGCGTGAGAGTAACGACCTTGAATATTTCCCTTTGTGGATCTTGTAGCTCTCGCGTTTTTTCAGAAATTAGACTCGTCCAGTAATTAGAGGACCACATACAAGCCTCGAAGAAAAAGACTCTTTAGCAATGTTTAGTTCTTACCCGGGGGCGTATTGAGACACAAATGCTAGAATCCAGATTTGCTACTTCTGGATATTACACTTCCAAAGAGAACGTTAGTCGATGGGTTTAACATCCCGCATTATCTTCAATAGTATCATTACCACGATCACCATCAAAAAAATGATCCTCAAGAATCTCACTTCCATATTATATTAGACATATTATTATTTTACCACCCACATTTCTCGTAAATTGTTTAGAAACAATCTTTACAATATCGTTTTTCAACATCATCGTCCAAATTTCTTTTCCCATACAATCCTGGACAACCTCTCATCCGATTCACAATGTCTCGCCTTCGTTAAAAGGAGTCCGCCGATTTACCAGGTGCGTTCATTTCGTAACCCATTTGCTTCCTTTTATCATTGATGTCCCCTTCTTCTTGTGACTCGTTTATACTATGTATATCATGATCATTTTCACGACGCCTCTGATTCATTAATCTGTTGTAGGATGGTTGTCTAGTGAAGCACAAATCAGGTAACCAATTTGAAACTCACGAACTTCTAACTGGTATCTGACTCCCTTGATGAAACCAGACGAATCCATGATGTGAGTTTTTCTTTTTGTTTTGATACATACCCTTCACTTTGCAATATTTTCATCAGCGTCTTCATCTACAAAAACCGTTTCTCCCATTTGCCTGCTCTCTTTTTAAATGCATTAGTATTCATGCCTTGAGTGGCAGTCCATCTATTTGATCCAGAATTCATTCGCTCTCAGGAATGAACTTATGTGAAACATGTTTTCGTTGGGTATAATACAATTCCATCTCCGTATTTTTTTGAAACTTTAACTCCGTGAACGTCACTGCCTGACATTCATCCAGAGCCAGGTCCCCCATGTATTTGCACTTGACAAATAGAGAATCCTCTTTTTTTAAAACGGATAAATATTCATTATTAGTATGAACATCTTTTCCTTTGCGAGACTAACTTGACAAGAGTATCAGATAAGTCCACTAATTCAGAGTTTTCGAGGGTGATTATTTGTTGTGATTGGGCCGGCCAATACTGGTTTTGAGTCCCCTCCTTACCATTCAATACAGATGCAATAAGAATCGTCCTCCGTTGTGTGACTAGCCGTGAACCCGGTTCGTGAGGTTTAGTGTTATTCACGATTGTTTCTGATGAGATTGATTCGGTTGTGAGTTGTGTTTTCGATCGAAGCGTGCAAATTGAAGCAAAACAGATGATGACTCCCAATCCAGATCTTGTTAGATCTCTCCAATAGATTCACTTTTAATTGATCGTCTCTCAATTTGATATTGAAACACACGTTAGGTGCAAGATTTCATAAAATAAAGTATTGCATTTTATTTGCTATGATTGTGACCGCATTGTCTTGTTATATAAATATCTTATACGGTAGTTTATTTAGTATGATTTAATAGTACTATTTTTTTCTTTGTTAACCTATATTGAAATGTCCGGCACTTTTCGAGTTCACAAACTTTGACCGAATAGCTCGTGAATCGACTTCTTTATTCCTAAGATCTTTCCTCGAAGACTTCTATAGAGCGACTTATATCTAGGTTAACTAAATGATCACTTTTAAATGCAATCTGGTTTTTAATTAATCTGAAACTTTGAAAGTTGATTTGCACGAATTTGTAAGTAAAACTAGAAATTTTGTGACTCATTATATAAAAACTTAGTTAAAAGAGGTAAAAGGCCTCCCGGATATTAAAAAAAGGAAAAATTCCATTTCTAACTCAAAAAAAAATAGTGAAATGCGATCCTATCCCAAACAAAATGTTTTGCCAAAAGTAGCCCAGGTTGCCAGAAGTACAACAGTGGCCCATAAAAGTACAATATGTTGCCCCAAAAATATGTACTTTAATATTAAAAAACGCCACGTGTCAAATTCTGCACGCAAGTTGCCCAGATCCCAAGTTGCCCTGGGCTAGTTTTATAAAATAATGTTTTTTGGGTTAGGATTGCATTTCATTTTTTTTGGGGCTACAAATGGAATCTTCCCTTAAAAATGATGTCTGATGAAGTGTCATTTTGTACATTTTTTCAGGATCATTTAACCCTTAAATCATGGTGATATGCTCTATTATTGCACTAAATCTTTTGTTTTTGTGTAATTAGCATTTGCGAAGCACTTGGATGGATTGCACGTGACTTGGGCTTGATTCGGGAAGAAACAAAGCAAAAAACACAACTTTTCAAGCCTGTGACTACCATCCTGACGTCGTCGCCAATTGTGGCTAGAAAATGGATTTTTGGACACAAAGTGTGACGCCTCAGTGTGTGGATACGGCGTCACAAGAAGTTATTGACGTTGTCATAACTGCAAGGTGCCGACGTCACCAGAAGATCTGACGACGTTAGAAGTTGCCGACTGAAGAAACCCTATGAAGATTCGACGGGGTGACGGCGTCACCAAACCCTAGCGACACCGTCACTACCCAATTCCTATATATACAAACTCTTTATTTTCATAATTTGTGTGTGGAACTTTGGAGAGCTATTGTGCAGCCACTATAGACGATTTTTAGGGCTTTTTATTCCCCTTGTACTTACATACTCTCATGTTGGTTTGAAGATAAGTAATTCAATCTTTAATCATTCAAATATGTCTATGTGTTTGATGATTAATTGCTTATCTTTACTTCTTGTTAACATGTTAGGCTAAATTTAATATGTGTTTGCTTATAATTGCATGAAACTTAGTTTGTGAACTCTAATTTGTTGCTTCTTGTTGGTGGTGTGCGCGTTAGGCATTAGAAAACTAGATATAAGATATTACATTAGCATAGACATCTAGTGAAACGTGATTAGAACTAAGTGAAACCCTCAGGTTTTGGAAAGATAGCTAATTAAGTATTTATTGCGCGTGGTTTAACTATTGGGCGGGAAGGCATTGGACAGGAGATGCCTACTTAGGTGATCACATAGACGCGAAACTGACTAATTCGCAATTGAATAAAGGGAATACTTACACATTACACTAACGAGTGTGACGGGCAACGGGTTAGAGGAATCAACTAGGGAGTAATGCACGATTAAGTAAGCATATTTGTTCACCTACAAAAGTTCTCGCCTTTTACTTTTCTTGTAGAATTAGATTAGAATTAGATTAGTTGTAGTTAAATTAAAAAAAAACCTCCTTTAAAACCCGAGATTTTACTTGCTTTCTAAAAAACATAAAAACACAAAAATACTCTTCTCTTAACCCTTAGATCTTAGTGACATACAATTCGAACCTAGCTCACTATTCCCCTAGAGAACGATTAATCCCCCGAGTCTTGCCTATACTACACTACAACGATTAGGTACTCTGCCTAGGAGGATTGTAAAACTTCGTCATTTAACCCCCTTGATCATTGCAATATGCCCAAATTATGTACATAATCGTTCTTTTTGTGTTTTTAACACTTGGATAGCTTTTGGAGAAAATACACGTGACTTAGGCTCATTTAGAGAAGAAACGGACCAGATTACAACTCTACACCAAATCTCTTAAAGAAAATGTGTAAAGGTAGTGGAGATGTACGTCCCAAGTAAATGTAGACGGCGTCTGGTCTTACAATGGATCGACGTAATGATTTTGTGACGCGTTAGAAAAATAAATCCGACTTAAAGAAGCCCTAGAAGATACGGCGGGGCGTCTGCGTTACAGGAATTTTAAACTGACGGCACGTTCCGCGCTCGTTTTTCTATATATACAAACTGTTTTAGGGTTTGATTGTGTGTAAAACTTTTGGGAGGACGTTCTTTCCGTTCGTGAAGTCGAGTGTTGCATACGCTTTTAGCTTCGTTTTAGTGTGTCAATACCATCTTGTATCAGCCTTTAAAGATATGTTTAATCAATTGATAGTCTTCTTATCTTTTTTATTCAATATGTTTATGTTGTTATTTGATTTGATTTTGTTCTGTTCGCTTATTTAATATGATAGGCTTGATCCACTTAGTATTGACTTATGATTGCATGAAACTTAGTTTGTAGGAGCCTTTTAATTATGTTCTTTGATGTATGTGCAGTGTTTGGCTCTAGAAATTGCTATGAAATATTACATTACTTAGACGTATAGAGAATGCGATTGTTGTAGGAAAGGATACATCTCGGTAAAAAAGTCTTCATACTACCTTTACCCTAACTTGGTTAATTCTTTAAATGTTTTAATGCATGATTGTATCTCTTAGAGGGCCTTGTAATATTCTTCATTACTTACATTACTTGTGTGTTGCCTTAACGGATATGTACATAGACGGCGTTTTGTGTTATTAGTTACATGACTAAGGAATTAATTACACAGGATCTCACAAGTTGTGAACAAAGAATAGAGTTTGGGGAGAAGAAAACTAAGGAGTAGTGTTAATGTTTAAGTAAAATTCGTTTGTTACCATATAAATTTTTACCAAAGTAGTTTAGATTTATTATTAGTTTAATTAGCTAAAACCAAAATAACCTCTCAAAACCTGAATTTTACTTACTTTCATAAAATATAAAAATACAAAAATAATCATCTTTCAACCCCTTAGACCTCTGTTATATCATGTTCGAGCCTTCCCAACCTATTCCCCTAAATAACGATAACAATCATCGAGTCTTGCCTATATTACACTAATAGTCTAGGTTTCAGATTTTATCTAGCTTAGGTCTTCTCACGAGATCCCTATCAAGTGAGATTTTTATTTTCATGTTTAGTGGTTTTCTCGTAGTCTATATTTTCTTTGTTCCCTTTGTTCTTAGAAACCCTCTTGTTTATTTTGTCAATAAAGTTTTCATTTAAAATGAATAGGTATAGTTATTCTAGTATAGATAGATTAAAATGGTTGGCTGATATCTTGCTAAAAGATGTCTTGATGTTTCAACAACATCAAGATGAATCTCTCTACGATGCGTGGACTCGTTTCAAAAACTTAATCCGAAAAGTCCCGTATCATGGCCTCAGTTTATGGTCCCAAATTCAAATATTTTCGATCATATTGACAACTATACCCAAAGGGGCATTGACTATGCAGCAGGCTGGGACCTTATGGAATTAATTAAGTGCTAAAGAAGTATGGGAAACCATTAAGGATTGTGCCCAATGCAATAAACAGTGGAAAAACCCAACAAGCACTATTTCTGATCAATCAATAGCAAATTTAACAGCTCAATTAGTTAGGAATGAGATGGTTAGCGTTGAGATACCTAGGTACATATCATGGTTAGGTTCTACCGATGCATGTGATGACCATATAGGTAGTCTAGGTATGATGAATAATGAGGTAGAACCCACAAGCCCACAAAGTACCCCATAAATCCTACCATCCTTTAAGGAATACACACCGCCCATGACTTACCCGGAAGAAGTAGAAGAGACTTTAGGAACACCGATGGAGGTAGAACCTTTAGACCAAACGAAACTAGAGGATGTAGGCATGGATACTTGTTATCATGAAATTCCTCTTAGTTCTAAGGAAGTTCCTAGTTTTGATGAACCGGAGCCTCAACCACAACCCTTACCTAGTTGTCCATCTTTATGTGTAAGTCTAGGAGACGAAAGAAGCCCCAAACCACCCATCAAACCACATAGTCTGGATAGTTTAAGGCTGAAGGTAGTAGATAATTTAACCATTCATACACCACATTCACCTCACGTGGCGTCTTTCCACCCTAAGGATGTGAATTGCTATTATCACCCATGTATAGATGGCCCTAAGAAACATTATGGATTTAAACTAGTTTAACTAAGAGTTTTTCAAATTCGGAGGTGATAGAAGATGATTTCATAAGAAAAGGACTTAGTTTACCCATTAAAACAAAAGAATTAGAAAAGGGTATGATTAAAGAAACACACCATTTGGAGCATATAATTCAACAACCACTTTTTCAACATATGACTCTTTCTTACAATAATGGTGTGTATCGTTACTATCACCGGAGCTTGACCTTGAGTGTAAAGAAACCCCTCCCTTTATCTATTAAATAAGGGTAGAGTCAGGCTCGTGACTCGAACAAAAACAAGCGCTTCTCGCGAGGCAATCCGAGCATATTTCATTTACTTGGTTTTTTATTTTTATGCATTTTAGGAGTGTCGCGTGTTCTTAATTTTTATTATTTTTTCTTATATGTTTGATAATATGTGATCATGCATTGCTTTGTTTTTAACCTCGTCTTAATTTCAATCAAAGGTATTTTGCATAAAATAAGTGTAGGGGAAAATATCAGGTTTTTAAGAACCATTTCAAACATGTAAATAGATAATTTAAGGTTAATGCACATTTTATGATTTCTTTGTTTGTTTGTTTGTTTGTTTGTGTCATATATTTGTACTGACCGTTTTCGTGGTTTATGCAGTAATTTTTTTCTAAAAAATAATAGGTTATTTGGCAGAAATTTTTCCATAAAACGAAAACACAAAACCTATTAGGTGTTTTTGACGGAGTCAGGGTTAAAACATGGCGGCGTCTGAACTGTAGCAGTGGAAATATCCACGTTTTTTGAATTTTTGAAAATTTATTTTTGTTAAATCTCTAGAATTTTTGAATTTCTAGATTTCGCAGAAAGCCACGATAACATTAGTACAAGTGTTCTATCTTATTGCTTTATTAGGATTTTAGTTTATGGTTATATCGGGTTGTATATCATTTATCGTCGATTTATGCGGGTATAGTTGTGTTTGTCTTTGATTTTCAGGTTATATTATATAAGGAGAGTCTGGAAGTTCTTAGGATTTTCACTTGGATGATTCTTGGATGAAGATTTAGCCGGTTTATCTCGTTTCTTCTCCGATATTGAGCAAACCAGGGGAGTATTAGTTTCTTTCGTCTTTTATTTATTTTTCCTTTCTTGTTTTTCGGGTACTTTTAGAATATTAGGGACAATGTTCAACTTAAGTGTATGGGGTAATGAAAGCCTTAGAAACTATCTTTCCATTTGCATTTGCTTTGTCTTTAAAATGATGTGTAATATACCGAAACATAGTTTAGGACGGTAATTTTGACCCAAATTTCTAAAAATATTTATGGCATATATGGGTGAAACTATAGTATTAGGAGCGTCTCATGGATAGGAGTTATATGACTAGAACAAAAATCCAACCACTCAAAAACATTCCACCCCCAAAATGTGAGGTTTGCCCCTAGATCTTAGGAATAAAAGCATTCATCTTTAAAGCTTATGAGAGTGTACCGGTAGTGTATTAGATTCTAGAACTTGCTTTAGTCAAGCGTCCTGAGATTTTTAGTGAGATCGGATTCGTGTGATTAGGATTTACTAAGTGATAAGAGGCATTAGGATAACCCTTGTTTTTAGCATGCGTTTGTTATAGTTATGATGATCTTATTGGTCATATAATTACCCCTCACACCCTTGCTTCACACTCATTTTTAGTGCAAGATACCCCTAGTACACCCCTCTGAGCCTATCCTTTCTGAGGTTCTCGTAATTTTCTGATAGATTTCAAATTATTAATGAAGAGCATTGTTTACACCTCACTAAAATGTTACACCCAAATCGCCTTATCCCCCTCCCCCTATTTATGTACTCATTTTTAGTATATTATTGTTAACACGATTGTTTAACCCTAGTTAATTGTTTGCTTGATTACATGGTTGCTAAGTCGAGTCATTTGTTAGTGTACACAGTTTTGGGACGATTGAGAATCATGGTAGTTTTTTATTTTATGGAGAAATGGGGAAGAAAGTCAATTTATTACCCCCATACGTGCTTAATGTACTCCATGTTTATTAATCCTTCTAATTTGGGTCATTAGTTTATTATTGAGTTATTAAAAAACTCAAGTGTTGGGATGTCAATATAAATCTGGAGTCATGTATATGATGTGGTTGGTTGCAACGTAGAAGTTTTACAACCCTCCTAGGCAGAGCACCTAATCGTTGTAGTGTAGTATAGGCAAGACTCGGGGGGGGGGGGGGGTTATTATCGTTCTTTAGGGGAGTAGTTTGGGTAGGCTCCAACTGTACGTTTACTAAGGTCTAAAGGTTGAGGAAAGATTTTTTTTGTGTTTTTATATTTTTTAGAAAGCAAGTAAATTTCGGGTTTTGAAGAGGGGTTGATTAAACTACTAAACCAAACTACTCCCAACTATGCAGAAAAGTAAATTGATGGAAAAACTCATATGCTTAAACAAACGTGTTTACCTAATTATGCACTACTCCCTAGTTGTTTTCTCTGATTTTATTGTCAGTCACCCTCGTTAGTGTAATGTGTAAGTATTCCCTAATTCAGTAGCAGGTTGGTCAAGTCCCGCTCATCTAACATGACAACCTGTCGGTTATAAAAACCTGTGAGAACATCGCTCACGTCTAATATTAGAAATTCACCACGCAATTAAATACTTACTTCGGATTCCCACCCAAGGTGATCTTGATATGAAGAATCTAGTCAATGTTATCCTAAACCTCATCATGTTTAACTATGACGTCTATGCTATGATATGAGATCGAATAACTTGTTTTCTAATGCTAAGTGCACAATAACAAGAAGCAATAATAAAAGAGATTACAAACTAAGTTTCATGCAATCATAAGCAAACACATATTAAATTTAGCCAAACATGTTAATTAAAAGCGAAGACGAATTAATCAAACAACACATAGACATATTAAATGATTAAAAATGTGAAGGAACTTCACTTCAATTAAACATGGAGTAACAATGAGTATAAAAGGGTTATATAACCCTAAAATTTGACCAAAGTAGCAGCTACAAAGTTCTCCTAAGTTTCCTCCCATTTTCCACCACTAAATATGAAAAATAAGGGTTGTATATATAGAAAATTTGTTAGGATATTATTTCATCACCAAAACACAAAAATAAGAAAAATAGATTTTAGAGAGAGAAAGTAAAAAACAAAGAAAATGGTTACTTGATTCACAAAAGAAAAATGAGAAGCAACAACACTCTCTCAACACTTGGAGAGGGCTTTTAAATAGATAATTCCAAGAGTGGACTATTTTGTAGGCTTGGAGTTGGGCTGTACATAGAACAAATGGGCCTATGAGGCCGACAATTAGTCCCCATACTAGCATTAAACGAAATTCCTGAAAACTACGTTTTCCTATACAAGGCTCGGGATTGTTTAATGACCATCACTTTACTAAATATCACGGCTAACAATCTCCCCCTAAGGGGTGGTCATTCAATTGAGGATCCTTCTTGTGACATTTTGAGTCTTGGAGCCTTGTATTCTTGGGAATTCCTTTTGAAGTTCCATTTGCATGCTTGAGATCTTGGATCTTGATCTTTAACTTGATATTCTTTGACAAAATACTGATATCGTGGTCTTTGGCCTTGATTTGTCTTGACTACTGAGATCTCTAAATCTTTATCCTTGAATCTTTATGCCAACTTGCGATCTTGTGTCTCCACCCTCATGCTCAAGATCTTGAAAGCTTGCTAACAATCTCCCTCAACATTTTTCTTTTAACATGATTACTTGTACCACAAAATGTTCTTATGAGGAAGTGCTTGTTCATCAGAGATTGCGGAAGACTTTGATAGATTGAGCTTTCATCATGAATTAATCTTTGTGGATTGAGCATGAGGTCTTGAATCTTGACTCGTCATGGACTAGAAGCCTGCAAACCGAGGAAAACCTACAGTATAGGTTATAGATTAAACATTATGACGAAGTGTCTTTTGTCATTTCGTCGGAATATGGTTGCATATTAAAAACCACGGTTCCGTTAATCAGTATAAATAATGCCTGTGATCTGATAGAATTTCAAAGAATCTCCTTGACAGGGTTTCGTAGCTGGACTATCCATTCTTATTACCGGAGCGTCTCAAAGCAGACAACACAGTAAGAGTGATCAGATATTTACTGTTTTTTTGATTGAGTCGTCAATTCATATTACCTGGAACAAGTTTGATTCTTGTAGAATCGCCCATCGTTTCTTTTCCAGTTGACACAAGTTTTGATTCATTTAGAATCTCGCAGTCCACCTACAAGAGCTTGTTGACGTTGGCTCTAGAAGGATTTCAATCTTCACTGTGAATCCTAATGAGTATCACTCTGATGTTCTGGCAATTATCCATGGATAATGGTAGGACTTATGATACCAATGTTATATTATGATGTACAACATTTGGTATATTGGAATTTGTGGTCTAGTGCGATTTTTGACTGGATCTCGTTGCTCTAGACTCTATAAGTGCACATTTGTTATTTGGTAATCGAAGGCTGGAGCGAATTGCCGCCTTTTCATTATCAGCGATCTCGGAATGAGAAAGTCGATAGCAACGTGTTGATCTCTGTGAGAAATGAAACAGACATCTTTTAAGAGATTCTAAGTGGTTAAGGAGGGTTGTGCATTGCATCACTGGGTCCATGATGACTTGTGTTCAATATCAGAATCATCTTTGTGATTACCGATAGATTATTCATTGACCCAGGTTTTGCCTAAGGTTATATGGGAGCTACATTCTTTTCACCCTTTTCCTTACATTCTTTTCCATTCTTTAAACCCCTTCAGTGCTCACGAGACTTAATGGACTAGTTACCTTGTTGGGATTATTAAGTACTAGCTCCATTTCAGTCGGCACTATTCCCTTATCTCACTTACTCTTTTTTCATCATACCTAGGATTTATTATCTATGGAGAGTTCTGGGTAGATTCCCTCCGGTTTGGCGGGACATGGAACGAATATACCTAACCTTTAACGCCTTAGCATCCTGAGAAATAACAGTTGGTCGGTCTTTGAGCTATTGCCATGAAGATCCATAAAACCATTTGATGAAAAATCAATCAACGTGTCTGAGAAATCATTTGAGACACATTGAGAGTTTCCAGAGTTACCAAAAAGCTCCCCCTACACATATGCACCATATTATGAAAGAGTTTTGCACATGCGAGGTTTAGGAACGCACTTATAGATTGAAGATCGTATCCATTATTAATCCGTATTGATCACATTTTAATCACTATTCTCCCCCTCAAAAATTGCATATGTGTTTACAATTTTTGACAATTAGTGAATTAAAAAACAAATTAATGTCCGGAATTCACATGAGCCTAACAAAGTCTGGGGAGAACAGGAGTGCATGCAGAATGAATCATATTATTATACTCCCCCTCAATTATAGAATAGATTGAAAACTTGGAGTGGGAGATTGTTGAGCACACAATTTTGAAAGAATTTGAAATTATTCTTTTTGAGAATATCTTGAAAAATTGTGCTCAACAGGAAAATATGTGAGATATATCTTATTTACCATCATTTTCCTTAGAACTTCTCTTGAGCATTCAAAACTTTGAATGTTTATATGACTTTGCTCAAGACCGAGAAGATATGAGCTTCCCGTTGTTTAGGATAAATGAACATATATGAACATTTTCCTTTCTTTGGAGACCGAGTTCTAAGCTGACATTTACTTAGAAGTCGTAGAGAAAAAATGAAAGGACATGTTTTGAAAGCATTTGAAACTCTCGCTCGAACTTCATTTATTCACCTGTGTTAATATTAATCAACATTTCTAGGTGCGCAAATGTTATCGATTGTCGAGAGACATGTCGGAGAAGATTCTTTTTGTATTTTTTGAAATTTTTTGATTTTGTATTTTGTTTTTATAGGTTTTATATTTTTATATTTTGTTTTTCTTGGTTTTATAAAAATCAAAAATAAGAGCAAGGATCAAAAATATTTACAAGTCGAAGTTTCCATCAGCAGTGATAGTTGTTGCTAGAGTTGAAGTAGATGAAGTTGAATCTTGTTGTTGTTGACATTTATCGGATGCATCAGCAGTAGGAACAATGGAAGACTTTGAAACAACTTGATTTTCTCCATTCAAATATTCACCAAACAAAGGACCGAATAGACTTTCCAACTCTATCATCGACGTCATGACTATCATATCTACTGAAGTGAAAACAAGAAGATTTCTCTTCTTTTTAAGTAAAGCGCACTGAAGCGTACACTCCCTTTGTCGTTGAAGAACGGGTTGCAATCTGACATTTGATTACAAGCCATTGACTTGAGCTAACAAACATTGAATGTTTCGAAAGTAGCTCAAGACCGAAAAGATTTCTCTTTTCGTTGTTAAGGATAAACGCACTGACACGTACAAATTCCTTTTATTTGAAGATCGGGTTGATATCTGTTATTTAATAACAAACCATTGGCTGAAAACTCATCAAGTGTCACATTCATTGTCTCCATGATCTTCTTTGTCTTCCAGGTTATACTCGGAAAGCAATGGAATTAACAGGAGTATAAAAACCATTTTTTGGCACTCGACATAGAGAAAGTTGAACTTGGAAACCTTTTGTTGATAGGTTCCTGAGGGTTAGAAGTACATGCATTATCACCTTTAGAGCAGTCAGATTGACTCTCAGATTTACTAGACGCGATTATTTTTCCTTGAAGGTCAAAAAATCTTCCAGTTGGTGACCACCTAAGGCAAGATCTAGGTTTACTAGGCTTAGGTGAAGCAAATCTTTCTTTGGACCCTATATTCTTTGGTTTCCAGACCTGAGCCTTATGTTTCTTTTGATTTGCACTTTTTGAAACATTAGCACTCTGGTTTTTCTTTCTAGATTTCATGCCATTCACATACTGACGCACACAATCATCATGAGGTTGTGAAACAGTGATTGGTTTTGTCCTAACGCTTGTTTTTACATGTTTGTTAGGCACAAAGTTGGCTACCCTATTAGCTTTAACAGGATTGATCCTAAAGATTCCTGGAGCAATCACTCTTTCATTGTTCACAACAGTTGACTCTCGAGAGGAAGGAACTGAGTTTGAAGTGACTGGATTTGACAAAGCATTTGTCTCACCAACCTTGGGAAAAGCCGTGGAGTTAGGTAGAGTAGGTACAGCATACGGTTTAGGTCTAGAAGAAGAAGGTGGTTTTCCCAAGATTGATTGCTTTGCAAACTTAGTATTCGCACTCATACCTTTGTTGGTGTCCTTTTGATCAGAAACCTTATCAAACAACTGAGCTCTCAACTTAGCATTTTCATAGATCGTATCATGTAATTTGTGTTGCAAAGAGTCAATTATTGTTTTAGTTTGAGCACGTGACACAGAAATAGAGTCAAACAGGTTTTTGTATGTGGTCTTAAGGTGAGCAATTTCCTTTTCATAATTCCGAACCTGAAACTCTAATTCTACATTCTCATTTTCAAGTTTCTGAGACAAAGGATCAAGGGTATTTGATACACATGGAGTTTAAAAACAAATTTTTCCGTACTTTTACTTGTGAGATCTCCAACTGAGATTGACAACCGTTCGATTTTGTGTTGCTTGTCATTGTAAGCTTTATCGTACGAAAATTTTGTCTATTTGCATCTTCACACTTTTATACCAATCCTTCCAAAGTTTGCATATTCATTCTCCTTTTTAATGATACTAATTTTCAAGAGTTCTTTAGTAGGGTCAAAGCTCAGTTTGGAGATTTGATGAATCTATCAACTATGGTTTTGCAAATAGACTATGTCTGGACCTGACAATATGCTCTCAAGAGACGCTCAATTTCCAATTCCAATGCCTTGTGCTTAGCAAGAGATTCATCAGCTTCTTTTGCAAGAGATTTAAAGTCTCGAACAAATTTGGCTGCTTCTTTCAAAAATTGTATTTCAAAATTTTGAAGTCTAGAATCCACTTGGTTGATGATAGGAAAATTTTCTTCTTTTAAAATTTTGTGAATCTCTTGATGAGCACTGGACGACCAATTGTGTGTATCTAAAGTCATTCTATGTTTGACAACACGTTGAAGAGTCACAATGGTGCTTTTTACCTCATTTAGAAATTTTCGTGCAACACTTAGAGTAGTGTCATCCAAAAATTCTTCATTTGGTATTGAAATCGATTTGAAACAGTGGCGTTTTGGAAGTATTTACCAACTACACTCTTCTGTGTCTTGGCCGTTTGAGAAACAAAAATCCCCGAATGATGCTTTAATCTTTGTGTAGTTTGCCGGTTTTATTTCTTTGTTCAATTGTTTCATTTTTTGGCGACTCTCTTGAGCAAGTTGCAGTGTCTCTTCCGAATCATGCACAACAGGAGGATCATGCTTTTCAAGTAACACTTTGCCATTATACAAACTCTGTTGTTTTCGCTGAGCTTGCTTGAGATAAAAAGGATTTTGATAACCCAAAGCCATTTTCTGTTCGGTGTGGTAAAACGAGTCTGGCTTCGGTGAAAGCATGTGCATCGTTTGAATCGATTGACCCGTTTTAACCAAAATATTATCTAATTCCTTTATCTTATTCTCAAGATGAATTTGTTTATCAAGAAGCTCGTCTTCGCGTATTTTGAAATCAGACTTCAACTTTTTCTTTTCTTCAAGAAGAAAAGAAACAGTTGATTTTTCCGTTGAAAGCTGTTTACTTAAATTTGAAATTTCCTCATGCAAAGTCGTTATTTGTTTACCGGAGCTTAAATGAAGAGCATTTATCTTTTTCGTAAGACATTGTTCTTGATAAACCGACTTTTGATAACATCTTTCAAGTTTGTCATATTTTTCTTGACTAATTTCAAAACACTTTTCTTGATTTTTATATCTAGCAAGCTCAGTGGTCAAATCAGCATTTGTTTCATTCAGTTTCCGATTGACCGAGTTGACCTTTTCAACTTCAAGTGCCAAATTATTATATAATGATTCAAAGTAAGCACGTGTTTCCTCAACAGTTGCAGGATGTTGATCTACTGTTCCCCCCTCCTGTTCCACACACGAGAAATCAGAAATAACATTACTATCATTCTGTTGTTCTTGGTGTGGTTCAGGAATGGGTTCGAGTAGCTCAGTATACTGCTCCTCTTGAGTAAACATATTAAATATCTCATTATCATAGCAGTTGTCAATTGTGTCACCTCAGTGATCCGTCTGAGTCATAGACGGGAGCATTGTCAGTCTGAGTACCCGATGTCGATGCTTGCTGCAAATTAGCATCAAAAATGCAGTTTGCAATTGACCTTCCTCAAATTTCATCAAGATCTGCTGCAGCTGCCATCAAAACAAAACTCTTCCGCTTGGAGTTGGATTTGCTTGTCCTTTTGAGCAATCAACAACTGAGTCTGAAGATAAGCAGATCCCTTCTCCTTGGTCTGACTGTGCAATTCCTAGCAAGATGACCCATTCCTCTGCGTTGTAAACTTATCTGATTACCATTATTCCCAGGCGCATTACCCTCAGCTCGTGCTGCTACAACATTTCCATTCCCAATATTCTGTACACCAATTTGCCCATTCTGATTACCAATATTCTGAACACCCTGATTCTGAACTGCATCTTGAACAACCTGATTCCCGACATTCTGTACTGCATTATACCCATTTTGATACCCAACATTCTGCCCAGCATACTGTCTAAACTGATTCCCACCATTGCCTCCAACCATCTGCATTGTCAGGTCTTGACCATATTATACCCGGTTGAGCAATTTGCGATCTACGAGGGTTTGATGAATTCGCTGGTTGTTGGTGCTGGTTGGTGTTGAGTAGTTTAGTTTGAATGCCTTAGCCATTAGAACAAGTGCCATGTTCATTGCGGTTGTGGGATTGGTAATGGTCTTCGGGATCTTTGGCATTGGTTGTTGCATGTAGTTCTGGTTGAATGATGGTTGTGGGTTATAGTTGTTGTTGATGGGTTGTGGTTGTTGCATGTAGGTACTTGGTGATGGTTGATCTTGGTGAAACACTGGATAGTTGAAAGGGTTGTTGGAATTTGCCATGAGTGCTAGCGGATCATGTGTTTTTGCAAGTCGTTCAGCTCTTTGATCATCAACCTCCTTTTGATTGTACTTCAAGAAATCATACAACTGAGTGTAATCTGTTGTATGCAAGTCCTTCGTTTGATGAACAATAGTAACTGCCGACTCCTCCCTTTTGGTTGTAAGTTGTTTAGGACCTTGAGATTACTAGCATCTTTTCTGGAAAAGTGTTTGTTTCTCTTAACAATCATTAATCAATTTTGAGACAACGGTGATAGTAAAGACTCAATCGATTATCCATCGGGGAGGTTAAACCTTTCCCATTCATTAACTATTAGCCTTCTTTTCTTGAATTCCAATATCAGAACTTTCATATTTGTTGCACACGTAACAGATTTCTGAGCAGTTTCAAACTATCAAACAGCAGCTAGACGTGTCTTCAGGAAGACCGAGAAGATGGTTTTTTGAATTAGCTTTGATCATCTGCTTCCATCTGTTTAATTTCTGCTACTGTGAGTTCATCATCGGTTTGTTCATGAAACGTTGCAGGAACAGGTACTTCACGATCTGTATCACCTGGTTCAGGGATCATTCGTCTGACATAAGGACCATTCATAATGGAGTTGTAGATTAACTTTCCATTTGGTCTACTCTTAGCATACCGAAGAAGACGTGATGACCATGGAACATAGTTCTCTTTGTTAAGCATAGGAGGGCGGTTTTCCGAACCGGCTGCATAAATGTCTTGTTGAGTCGACATTGTAAAAGTGATGTGAAATGATAAACAAGGATCTTTAGTGGGTAAAGTGATTTGTTGTTGTTGTGGATTTGAATCAATTAACGTTCACGGGATTTTACTCGTCTATGATCAAAACCGATAATGAATTAACGGGATTTTACAAGATCACTAGATAACCGTGAATGATTTGATTCGGAATCAGCAGCGAAAAATTCCAAAAATACTGAAAAGTGTCAAAAAAATCATAGAAAATGATGTTTTTGGGCTTCGAAAAATCCTTAACCTGCCAAAGGGTGGTTACAGCGTGATCCGTCACGTTTTTCTCTTCGATTTGAGAGGTCACGGGCCTTAAACGGACTTACGGATCAAAAGTTATGTCCGTTTTACTGAAACCCTTTTCTTCGCTCGTTCGATCGACCCTAGTTCGAACCTTCGCTCGTTCGATCGACCCTAGTTCGAACCTCCGCTCGTTCGATCAACGCTAGTTCGAACCACCGCTTGTTCGATCAACGCTAGTTCGAACTGTCGCTCGTTCGATCGATCGTCGTTCGAACGACGCTAGTTCGATAGTTGCTGTTCGATCTTAGGTAGGCTCGAATCGTATGTTACTAAGATCTAAAGATTAAGATAAGCTTATTTTTGTGTTTTTATATTTTTTAGAAAGCAAGTAAATTTCGGGTTTTGAAGAGGGGTTGATTAAACTACTAAACCAAACTACTCCCAACTATGTAGAAAAGTAAATTGATGGAAAAACTCATATGCTTAAACAAACGTGTTTACCTAATTATGCACTACTCCATAGTTGTTTTCTCTAATTTTATTGCCAGTCACCCTCGTTAGTGTAATGTGTAAGTATTCCCTAATTCAGCAGCAGGTTGGTCAAGTCCGCTATCTACGTGACAACCTAGACGGTGATTACCTGTAGACATCGCTCACGTCCAATATTAAATTCACACGCAATAAATACTTAATTCGGAATCCACCCCAAGGTGATCTAGATATGAAGATCTAGTCACATGTATCCTCTAACCTAATCATGTTTAACTAGACGCCTATGCTATGATATGAAGATCGAATAACTAGTTTTCTAATGCCTAACGTGCACACCACTAACAAGAAGCAATAATAAAAGAGATTAACAACTAAGTTTCATACAATCATAAGCAAACACATATAAATTTAGCCAAGCATGTTAATTAAAAGCGAAGAACGATTAATCAAACAACACATAGACATATTAAATGATTAAAAAGGTGAAGGAACTTCACTTCAATTAAACATGGAGTAACAATGAGTATAAAAGGGTTATATAACCCTAAAAATTGACCAAAGTAGCAGCTACAAAGTTCTCCTAAGTTTCCTCCTATTTTTCCACCACTAAATATGAAAAATAAGGGTTGTATATATAGAAAATCGATCCTGACGGCGTCACTAGGGTTTCCTGACGCCGTCAGCCCGCCGAATCTTCCAAAGGGTTCTTCATGTCGGCTATTGTGACGTCGTCACACTTCGGGTTGACATCGTCGCCATGCAATCCTGACGGCATCAGGAGTTATTTCTGACGCCGTCTCTACGACCTGAGAAGTCATAACTTTAATTAAAAACTTCACTTTCTAGGCACTTTTGGTGAAGGCGTCAGAATGGAAGTCACAAGCTTGAAAAGTTGTGTTTTTGTCTAGTTTCTTCCCGAATACAAAGAAAATGGTTACTAGCACATTGAAAGAAAAATGAGAAGCAACACCCTCTCTACACTTGGAAAGGGCATTATATAGTTACAAGGGTGGACACGCCTTGTGGGCTTTGTCTTTGGGCCAGACCAAAATGGAATGGGCTTAAGCCCGACAACTAGGTCCAATTAGCTTAAATAAATTCCCGTAAACTATGATTTACTCATACAAGGCTCGGGAATAATAATGACCATCACTTTACTAGAAACACGGCAAACATTATACAAGCGTAATCAAACAATTTAAAATCAAACGATTAAGAGAGTAAGAATTACATGATGTCTTCTATGGATTCGTGATCGATGCTTGACCTTGGTAGCTGATCTTCTCTTTTGAAATTCGTCTTCAGTGGGTATGGTATAAGGAATATGATATTGCACACTAAAAACTCATTTTTAAGTCTTCTATTTATAGTTGCTAAAAAATGCTCGACACGCCGTATCCAGATAGCTCGAGACGGCTTATTAGGCTGGATTCCTTGGAGTGCGTGCTACGTTTATAATAAATCCTTGATATCATTCCTAATTTACTTGATTTACTGTATCTTCGAATAGTTATCTTCATGGATACGGCGTATGTAGATAGCATGGATACGCTGTATTGGGAATTGGTCAAACGCGTTTTCTTGTGAAGTCTTGGCGCTGATACGTCATATCTCTTTAGTTGGATACGGCGTATTGGTGAATTTTCAAAAATCTTCAAATGTCTTTGTTTTAGCTCCTATTTATGCGCCATTTAGCTTATCTTCACAAAACACTCCTGAATTACTGCATTTATCATACCATATAATGCAATAATTATATAAAAGTGGGCAAAACATATGGGATAAATGATATAATAAAGTAACATTATTTGATGTCATCAAATATCCCCCCACTTGAATCCTACTTGTCCTCAAGTAGACTTTAGAAAAAGTTTCAGTTTATGAAAATGTGTCCCAACCGAAGTTAAGGATTTTCCGTTTAAGCATCGTTTTGTCCTAATCACCTGTACATAACCAAGCTCCTCACGAAATATGGAAATGAAAACACTCAGATCACTCAACTAATCTAGGGTGCGACATTTAAGTAGTACGCTCAATTGCTCGATTTTATCACGGGTCGTGATTAGTTTTGTATCATAAGCTTGGCAAGGATACATATCTCCACCGCTAAAGCTAAGGAAGAACAAGTCAAAAGCTAAATTAGGTTAAGAAGGCTTACGGTTGATCATTCAACAGTCTTTCACCATAAGTACCACACCAACAAGGCAGTTGTATCGTATATACATGGCCGTAATGACAGAATAGACATATACAATCCGAACACATCTCTGTTCGTGTTTAACCAACGGTTAGGATGAAGAATGATATAGGGTACGGAGCTTCTAACTTTCACCAAAAGTCATCATCCAACAAGGCAGCTGAGACATGCATACATGGCCGTAACGACAGAATAGACATGCATGCTCGAACAAGTCCTCGTTCGAGTAGACACTAAGGTTAGTTGCTAGGAAAGGGAAGTAAAATAGGTGTTAAGTAAAATTCATGAAATAAATAGATTAAGCCAAAAAATGAGGTGCGGTTGCTAGTAACTTTCCCCCAACCGTTCCATGACAAAGACTTGAATATATAGACAGACGCCTCGATCACAGAAATGACAAGACAACCAAAGTTGACGTTCCCCATAACGGTCAAATCCCCTTACATCCCGCTCTTTACATACTTTTACACAAGTTGTGATATCGGCCACTTTTTACAAAACTTAACATTGTTGATTTTTGTAACGTATCACAATAATTCGATCTTCTAAGTGATTCCTCTTCGTAAATATTCTTTTTGAAACGACTATTTCTCTTCCTTCTCTTTTTTTGCTTTTTCTCTTTTCCATTTTTTTCATAATACATAATAAACCTCGGTTTGATTCTACCGTCTTCACTTTCATAATTTATCCAGATAATCTTTTCCTTGTAGTACTTCTTCATCGGACATAATTCATAATTGCAAAAGTAGCGAAACTTACGAGCTACATATTTTTCCCCCCATTGCATTGTGCAATTTCCCGACCATTACAAAGATAGAAAAAATTTACTTTGACACAGGAAATTCAAAACTTTACACGAAAGCAACTAGCAACATAGAGAAATAGGCTTAGTCTACACGGTAGGCTAAGGCACAAAGGTGTAACGAAACATATAATATGGTGTAGAAAAAGAAAGGAATGGCTCAACAGGTTGTTCTAGGGGATTTTACTCTAAAAATGAGAGTAAATAAGGGTTACACGGATTTAACTAACCAGTGTGGTTAGTTACTTTTACGACATGTAGGCTATATGGTTTAATCATAGAAATTTATCAGTTGAACATGTTCTTCCATCTAAATCTATAGTACTAATCATGGCGGTCTCGAGTGATATGCCAGGACAAGTTCTAAAGTCCACAACATCACCGCGGCAACACTCATAATTTTGTAGAATTTTAGTGGACAGTTGGAAATGGAATAGGCTTAATTCTCACAATATGTATCAAGGGTTATAGTGCTCTAGGTAATGTAACTAGTGATTTTTACAAAAGTCATGGTAGAAAAAATTTAAATTTTGTCTGTTTTTAAGCAGTTTGCATGTTTATGCATTGTCAATACAACTATAAAAAACGTTTTCAAACACATCCCATAATGATCTCATGAACAAAGGTCGAAGAAACATAATTCATCATGAATTACTACATTTGGAACAGTAAGGTACCTCTGAGTTTGTAGCCATCAAAGCTAGAGATATTGGTGCATCATCAGCTTTGTTGCTCCAGTCAAAATCATCAAGTCCATCTTGTCCAAAGTGCATGTGCTCTGCATCAAACTCTATGCTCCAATCATCTTGTTCAACTCCAGTCAGTGCCATCATAGCATATGTCACTGGTTCAGCATCAAATTCCTTGGTCCAATCAATATCTTCATTGTTGTCTGTTGCCACCAAGGCTTTTGAGTTTGAATCTTCAATAGCCACAATCCTCTTTTCATTACGACCATTTGCTTTGTTTTCCTGGTATTTAGCAAATCTACACTCTCTAGCAAAATGACCTAACTTTTGACAGTTAAAGCATTCAATTTTTGACTTATCAAAGGTAATCCCATTCTTTGGCTTGAGGTCAATGGATCTTCCTGTCTTCCTCATAAACTTCCTTATCCTTGCTGTTATCATAGCCACTTGCCATCGAATGTCAATTTCTTCCATAGCATCTTCATCAATTTGCAGCAGGTCTTCATCATCATGAGTTGTGGGCATAGATGCTTGTTGAGCAAAGAAGGAACATATGATTTCATCTGAGTGAGAAACACAGTTGGGAGCAGTTGGCACCTTGCTCGAGATAGCTTGAGTATATCCTTTTGGGATATGTGCTGGTTCAGCAGTACTTTGTTTCAAAGTACTGCCCTTGACTTCAGTGGACAGAAAAGCAATGTTTTGAGAGTTTGAATTTGAGACACCCTTCAATTCATGCTCATACACCTTTAAGTTGTTGTAGAGATCATCAAAGTCTAACTCGTCTAATCCAGGTTGTCCCCGAATCATGGTAGCCACTACATGCCACACAGATGGAAGGCTTCTTAGAAACTTCAAATTTGCATCTTCAATGGACACCGTAGCATCATGTAATTCAAGCATGCTAAGAATATGCTGAAACCTTTCATATGCTGAATCTAGTTCTTCCCTAGATCCAATAGTAAATGTCTCAAATTGTTGTTTCAACAGATTCTTTTGCATCTTCTTTGATGCTTCGTTTCCTCCAAATCTTGCTTTTATGGCTTTCCATAAAGATCTTGCATCTACAGCATCATGAAAACTGAGAAGATGTCTATCAGGTATGGCAGAAAGCAGTATATTAAGGGCTTTCTCATTGTTTCTTCTTGCGTTTGCAGCAAGTGAAGTCTTTGGAGCAGACACTGAGGGAGATGCAGGATCAGTTGTGGTTTGGTTTCCATTAGTGATTATGTCCCATAGTATGTGATCAGTGATAGCAATATACTGTCGCATCTTCATGGACCATAGGTCATATTCACCTTTCTTGATTATAGGGATTCTGAGTGCAGTAACGGACGAGGTGGGAGGGATAGGTTCTGTTTCAGACATCTTTTATGAGTTTAATGAAAGATTTCGATTGATTAAAAGTTCTTCAAGGTCAGAGTCTCTACACAAGCTCTGATACCACTTGTAGGATCGTTATTCCTTAATGAAACACTGATATACTGTCAACTATGCGGAATCTAGTTGGCAGTACTTATGAAGAACACACAACAGTTTCTCAAACGATTTCTTTTATAAACCTTTTGAATCTGCCTAACTTGCAGATCCCTAATACAATACTAATAATTCTTAACTTGTGTTTTTCTATATTTGTTCTATCTTTTTTCTATATTCTAATATCTTCCTAGAGATCCTTTTATAAACATAAGGATAACCTCTAGTAGATGTACAGTCCTTGTATATCATAAACACTAATTGATACTTATCACTAATAACTGTTACAAGATAAATGCTAAAACAACCGTTTAAACTTTATAGTTCCTATATCCCCGGCAGTACTTCGATCTTTGACTGGCAGTACTTTGACTTTCATTTAGCAGTACTTTGACCTTTTGACTTGTATTTCCCAACAATTTTTATCATGAGGAGTTCGCCGGTGAACTCGCTCACATCATATCTCCACCGGTGTATGATCATTTCTGCTTTAAGATTGAGCCCGAGCTGGGCAATCTTACTATGGATGTGGTGAAGGATATTTTCCCAACAAGAGAATTTTGTTACTGCATCTATGAAACTTTGTATAAGGTTATGATAGATATCAGAAGAAACTCATAAGGTCAACTGGGAAAATATTCATGAAGTATGTATCAAAGGAAGGACATTAATCAAAAGGTTTTAATAAGTCTTCTCCTTCATGGAGTCAAATAGCATTAATCATGAGAAATAAGCCAGATATTGATGAGATTGATATTAATGACCTCTACAACAACCTTAGGCTTTATGAAGACGAAATGAAAAAATCTTCAACTTTCTCATCAAATACTCAGAACTTGGCTTTTCTTTCCTCTGAGAATACTAACAGTACTACTGAAGTTAGTACTGCCAGTGGAGATTTTGGGGTTAGTACTGCTGGTAGAATTAATCAAGTTCCATCTTGGTATTCGCTATTTTATACATGTATTTTACCTAATAAAACGACCTCAAATGACCAAAAACATAATTAAAATGGCAAATATATGTTGTTTTTGTGTTTGTGTATGTGCATGTACGGATATCAAGAAAAAGACAAAAATAAAGACAAAAACCAGGTCTCCCAAGGAGCATGAGATCAAAAAGAGCACGAGAAAATGAGTCCAACGGTGCCCTCGGATTTTAATGGGCCAGCCCGATATCCGTTTAATGGGTCGGGCCAGCCCATACTTAATATAAGCCTAAAGCCTAATAAAGGCCCATGAAAATCAAATGTCATAATTGAGTTTTTGTTGTGACGTCATGTGATGGAAGCTATACATAATATGGAAAATAATTCAAACTACACATGGCTGAGCTACATATACTTTGAATATCACTTTTGGAGTAAATTTTGAATTGAGGAGGAGATCACATGTTTACTAATTAAATCACAACAAAACACATGCCTGTGCACTATCAATTAAAGGGCGAATCTATAAAGCACACGTGGCCAAGGAATTTGAAATATCTCAATTTGCATTTCTAAAATGATCAACGATGGAAAATGGTGCATCTAAATGAAGCAAAAAGAGAAGGACACGTGGAACACAATAACCGGTTGGATCAAAATGTTGTAACTACTCGATCTGTGTGACTCTCAGCTATGGCCTATGATTGGAGGAATGATGAGCAAATGTTTGGCTCAAAATTACAAGATCACCCCTTCTCCCCCTATTTATAACAACTCGCCTCCACTCATTTTTTACTGGTTTTTCTATTATTATTTTTAGTTAAGATTTAGTATTTTTAGCTTATTTCATTTTTGTAATTGCTTATTTTAGTTTTTATGCTTATTGTACTCAGCTCTTGTCTCAAACTTTTT
This sequence comes from Tanacetum coccineum, assembly GCA_026074375.1. Lineage (NCBI taxonomy): Eukaryota > Viridiplantae > Streptophyta > Magnoliopsida > Asterales > Asteraceae > Tanacetum > Tanacetum coccineum. Next base: position 74,038 of record BQNB010002543.1, read on the forward strand.
AATATCATGTAATAGATTTAGTTTAAAGTTGAATTTAGATCTCGGTTTGCTTATTTGGTGCTTATTGGTTCGTTTATCTTAAATTCGTGTAGCTTATTCTATAAGGTAGATTTTCGTGCTTATTTTTGCAGCTTTTTATCATCAAAAGTTTTTTTAAAGCTTATAAAATGATTCTTATAAGCTCTCTAAGCTCATTCGAATAATTTTCATTTGATTTTAAACACTTTTTGATATGATAAGCTAAAATAAGTTCGAGTTTAGTTTATTTATGTGCTTAATTCGTTTTTGATTGAATAGGAGCTATTATTTTCTATTAAGTTTTGTTTCTAAACAGCTTGTTTGGTTTAATGTAAGCTTAAAGTGCTAGATCAAATTTTTATGAGCTTAATAGCTTATTCGTTTGACAATTTGATTCATATAGATGCTTAATGCTTTTCCTTAGTCTTTGTTGCTTATCTCAATTGCTTATTCGTTTGTGCTAGTGCTTCTTTCATTCGGTTGAGTACAAAATAGTTTCTTAAAGTTTTTTTTAAGTTTCTTTCGCATGTATTGCTTAAGTTTAGTTTTTAGTCTCATAAGTGCTTAATTAATTTAGCGTAAGAAATTTGTGAGTGCTTTACAATTATAAATCTCGATTTAGATTGGCTAGTGCTTAATGTGTTGTAGTTTGATTAATTCAAATTGTTAACTTGTGGCCTTTAGTTATTCGGTTAAGACTAATCTGGTACTTATTCGTGTGGTAAAATTTCATTAGACCTTAGTTTACTGGGCCTGCGTTTGATTTATGTTTGTTGATTGGGCCACATTTGTAATAAGTTAGGTCTACGTTGGATTGTATGAATTAACAATTGGGCTAAATTTTTAATGCATTCGTTTGATTAGTAAAATTTTCATTGGGTTTGTGGTTTTAATTCGAATAAGGGTCACGTTTAGTTTGTATCTTAGATTGGGCCGATTATGACTAGAAATTGAATGGGCCAAGAGTTTGAAATGTCAGATTTAGTAAATTGCAAAATTAGTATGTTATGTATTTGTTTTCAAACTAACAGTATGTGTTTAAGTTTTGTTTTGACTTTCGGTACCGGTCAACTCATGAGGCGCGGAGCTTAAGGGTTTATTTAGCTAGACCGACTTTGATTAGTTGTTTTAGCTAAATAAATCGGGTGTTATCGTTTAATTGCGGGTCTCCAATTCGGTTCATTTTCTATTCCTTTTTCAATTAATTAGTGTAGATTTAGTTTTGTCGTTAATGCTTGTTTATTGTCATTCATGAGTAGTGGAGTAGGATTTATTAGTGCTTGATAAGTGTTAGTGATTTTGATTATGGTGCGGTTTAAAAAGATTTAAAAAATTATTTGTCATTAGTATTTTCTTTTCGATTTACATTCCGTCATTTACTTTTAATGAAATTTAATTTCTTGTCATTTATTAACAAGCATTTTATTTTACTTGTCATTTAAGTTGTTGAACATAAGCCCGCACTTAATGAACTTTTCACGTCACTTAGCAAGCATATTTGTTATTCATATCTTTTAGCTTAATTTTAGTATAATCTTGTAGTTTTAAATCTTAGAATTAATATTAGTTTAATTTTTAGATAAAAATAGTTTTAAAACCAAGAGTTTAGTGTTCCCTTTTATTGCTTTTTCCCTTTTATTAGATTTAGAAAAACAAAACAGAAAAATCTTTTATGATTTCAAGCTCGATTTATAAACTGAACGTAGATTTCCTTTCACCTCTCGTCGAGGAAACGGACCGGAAGGTTTGTGAGATAATCGCTTTGGTTATAAGTAAATTTATTTGAAAACGACAGGTATTTTTATCATATTATTTATAATTGATTATCTTCCTCATTAGTACGTATTAATATATTATATATATTTTTATGTGTTGATTTGGACGGATCAGTTTTTGGCGCCGTTGCAGGGGAGAGGTGTAGCGATTTCTACGGGATTGGTCGTGTTCGAGCCTTGAAGTTCCTATCTTGGAAAATTGTTTCGTACTGATTAATAAAATATAAAAAATCCAAAAATATTTTTCTTCTTATTTTATTTTTATTTTTCCTTTTTCTTTATGAAAAACCTAAAAATATTTTTCTTTCTTATTTTTCCTTATGTTTTATTTGAAAAATCTATAAATATTCTTTTCGATCTCCTTATTCGTTTAATTCTTATTCTCTTTACCCTCTTTTTCATAATTCTCGAATGTCCTTCATTTTATCACTTGCTAAATGGTGGAGAGCAATTTGTCGGTCATTTTGTACTCGTTTGTAATCCCCGGATTCTTTCGATATATTCTCATTATTTTTTCCGGACCACCCTCCTAACTCCAGTTTGAGGATCTTACTTGTGTGAGTTATGTGGAAATAATGTTCTTAAGGTTATGATTGTCCACCACAGTTACCCGTTTTTTTAGAACAGAGCCGTGGTTTTCATCAAAACTTTAATGATAATTATTTTCCACAAAATTCTCAAAGTTCTTCTCAACAATATCTTTGTTGTGCAAATTGCGGGGGTCCTCATGACACTTTTCAATGTCAACCAATGAATGAAGATTATTGTGAGCAAAATTCTTGTTATGATCCTAATTCTTTTGGTTTTGACCAATATCAACCCCCGCAGTTACCCGTCAATTATCCTCCTCAAGAGACAAGTAGAGAAATTTTGCAAGATCAAGAAGACTTAATGGAAGCTATACAAGCCTTTTTAAAGGAGTATGATCATATACCTCCTAATGAAAAGTGCATGGCTTTATTGTTAGCCGAGGAGATATTTCTTAAGATTAAGCAAGCTATGAAAGAAGAGCAGAATCAACCTGAAGTTTTGCAAGAATTGTTTCTTAAGCTTATAAACGATTTGCAAATTCTTAAAGAAATTCAACAAGAGAAGAAGAAGCCGACAACTCAAAGTTCTATTCCATATTGGAATTCTTCTATGATTGACGATGAAGAAGCTAGAGACAACTTTTTGAAGGACGTGTGCACCTTCTTAAGGAAGTTTAGTCGTATACCTTTTGGAGTAACACCAAAGGTTATATTGATAGCTTGGGAAAGTTTTGGCAAAATTAAGGATGCTTTGACGGATAAGCAATATCGATAAGAGGATATTCAAGAATTGATGAGTAAACTCCTTGAAGATGTACGAAATATGAGTGAAGAGTTTTCAGAATATATTAATTGTCCAAGCTGGAATCGTCCGCTTTTCTACTTCGATGATGACGATGATGAGTATACTGTTATATGGAGAAGGCCTAAAGCGATCACACCCGATGAACCAATCGAGGAGCCCGATAACTCTCTAAGTATGGGGGACGAGCATCTTGACACTATTTCTGGTGTTGAGAACCTTGTCCCAATCCCAAGTGAGTTCGAGGGTATTTCCGACGATACGTGTGATGTGCCCGTTCGTGATGATTCTTCTACTTTTGATGCTTTGAACGATAATTCTGAGATTTTATCCAATTCCAACGATGATGATACTTCGAGTGATGACGATGATTTTGAGGATGTCGAGTACGTTAGTTTAAAAGAGGTGAATGATGAGAAAGAGTTTGATTTAGAAGATATTTTTCAAATCCAAGACGTTATTCTTCGTGAAAGATTGTTGAGAATAAGTTGGTAGTTTTTAATTCGAATTTTTTTTTTCCATCTCACATCCGATGGCTAGAAATCATTCCTATACTTTTTACCATTTGTAACTTTTTACAATAATATAGGGTCACTTTATTTTCAGCACCAATCTTAATGCGAGAACTGACAGAACTCCTTTCAACCAATCAAAATCTTTTAAATCATAATACTTTTTATTTAAATCAAAAGGGTACAATAGTAAAAAGACATTTTTTATTTTTTTTGAATTTTTTTATTAAAAACGTTTTTTAGTATCCGACATTTTAGGAAGTTTCAAAATTCTTTTTTTAGATTTTTTTTATGCCAACCTACTTTGACAAATGTCTTGTGCATACATGTTTTCGTACATGTTTTTCTAGTATATTATTTTTTTGAACTATTTTGCTAAAATTTGTTTCGCTTAACATGATGATTACGCATATGTTTCTAGTGTACATTTTAAACTTTCAAATATAAAATCATGAACATAAATGGTTATATATGTGATTTTTAGAATTATGACACACAAGTACATAAATATTATACACAAAATTTGATATTAAATTAAATACAATTCAAATACAAATGTATCATGTTGAATATAAATGTACACGCCTTCAAAGAACATATGTGCTCGCCTTCCACAAACATACGTATTTGAAGTTTCTCCTCTAATTCATTCGAACATGTACGCACACCTTCCAAGAACATCTATGTACGCCTTCCACAAACATACGTATTTAAAGTTTCTCCTCTAATTCATTCGAACATGTACACACGCCTTCCAAGAACATATGTGCACGCTTTCCATGAACATACGTATTTGAAGTTTATCTTCTAATTCATTCAAACACGTACGCACACCTTCCAAGAACATATGTGCACTCCTTCCATGTATTTGAAGTTTCTCCACTAATTCATTCGAACATGTACGCACACCTTCAAAGAACATATGTGCACGCCTTCATAAAACATGTGTATTTTCAGTTTCTCATCAAATTTATTAGAACATATGTGTACGCCTTCAAATAATATATTTGCACGTCTTCAAACAACTTTGTAGTTCTAGCTTCCTGAAATGCAAAAATGATTAGAATTACACAATAGTTGAGCAAAGTAATAAAGACTAACAACATCTTACGACAACTCAACATACCACTTATTTCTTAAAAAAAGTAAATAACATAGATGCACTAGACATGAAAGTTTAACATATGAACACGACATAAACACCTATGCACAATCTCGTTTAGCGAACAGATTTCGTAATCATCAACAAGTCAATAACCTTTCTCTCTCCCTCTTGTTGCTTACTGCTATTGAAAAAGTATTAGGGCTAGTTATTATTAATACAAAACACCAAAAACAAACCACTAAATAATTATACATATGCAAGGTTTTAACAAAAGAAAAATACCATGTATTTGCAAAATAACATATGTTAGGAATTTTATATAACAGACTTAATTCTATTAGTATTATAGTTAATTCTACTAGTATAATAGTTAGTACTGGTAGAAGGTTTATCATAGTTAGTACTGGCAGTATTAAATAGTTAATACTGTTTGTGTAATAGTTAAGACTGCTTACGCAGAAATTAGTTAGAGTTAGAGATATGCATGAGATATCTTAGGAAAGGATATGCATTATCTTTATACGCATTTTGTAAAGCCCATTAGGGTTTCCTTAGTCTATAAAAGGAACCCTAACAGTATTTCGTAGATATACTTCACAGAAGAGATCATAGAGATCATATAGCAAATCATAGTTTGTAATCTGTAACTTAGGCAGATTCAAAGTTCAATATAAAAGTTTTAGAATTGATGTTCTTCTTTACATTTGTTGCATTAAATTCTCCATTGCTAATCAATAATGGTTAATCATTGTTACATCATTGTTACTTTAGAATTATCTTAGGAAACAAACCATTATACAAGCTAAAGGTTAAAGATCCATTAACAGGGAATCCTACAAGTGGTATCATAGCTTGTGAGGAAATCTGAAACAAAAAGAACTTCTTTTGAATCAAACTACTAAAAATTAAAGAGAAGCTGAATTCAAGATACCCTCTCTACCAACAATCACTGCTAAGAAGATCCCTATCATTAAGAAGGAGTAATACGATATCTGGAGTATGCGGATAGAACATACATCTTGTCACACAAGATCATAATTTATAGAGATATATTTGTCAATAGATATCTAGAAGATGAGGCCTACACCATCAGAGAACAAATCTAGTCCTCCTGTTTCCTAAGACCTGCAAAACAATTGAGCTGCTCTAGAGAATCAAGAAAGGATTAAGATCATCTGCTCTATAGCAAGGTCACCCTGTCTAAGGCCTCTACCACCTTTAAAATACCCACATCTTTCCCCGTTTACATAGATAGAAAAAGATGCGGTGGTCACACAGCTCATAATCCAACTGACCATTCTTTTATGAAACCCAAATCCTATAAGAATAGCTTCCAAGAATTTTCAATTGACTATATCATAAGCTTTTTGGATGTCAACTTTCATAGCAATCCTTTTAGGACCATATTTTCTCTCATATCCCTTCAAGAGCTCTTGGGATAGAAGAATATTATCTTGAATATGCCTGTTAGGTACAAATGCACTTTGGTTTAGCCCCACCAAATCACCAAGAGATGTCTTCAGCCTATTAGTGATAACCTTGCTTATGCACTTATAGATCACATTGCAACAAGCAATAGGCCTAAAGTCAGTAACTTTATCAGGTGTTTGAATCTTTGGAATAAGAGAAATAAGAGTAGAATTGCATTTTCCCATTCACAAAAAACTCTCTAACAGCTTTACAAACATCATTGCCCATAATACTTGGTATTCGCTATTTTATACGTATCTTTTACCATGAAAAACGAACCCAAAAGACCAAAAACATAATGAAAAATGCATATATATGTTTGTTTTTGTGTTTGTGTATGTGCAGGTACGGATATCAAAAATAAAGATAAAGCCGGACAAAACCGAGCACGAGATTGAAAAGAGTACGAGAAAATAAGTTCTACGGTGCCCTCAGATTTTAATGGGCCAGCCCGATACCCGTTTAATGGGTCGGGCCAGCCCATACTTAATATAAGCCTAAAGCCTAATAAAGGCCCACGAAAATCAAATGTCATAATTGAGTTTTTGTTGTGACGTCATGTGATGGCAGCTATACATAATATGGAAAATAATTCAAACTACACATGGCTGAGCTACATATACTTTGAATATCACTTTTGGAGTAAATTTTGAATTGAGGAGGAGATCACGTGTTTACTAATTAAATCACAACAAAACACGTGCCTGCGCACTATCAATTAAAGGGCGAATCTATAAAGCACACGTGGCCAAGGAATTTGAAATATCTCAATTTGCATTTCTAAAATGATCAACGATGGAAAATGGTGCGTCCAAATGAAGCAAAAAGAGAAGGACACGTGGAACACAATAACCGGTTGGATCAAAATGTTGTAACTACTCGATCCGTGTGACTCTCAGTTATGGCCTATGATTGGAGGAATGATGAGCAAATGATTGGCTCAAAATTACAAGATCACCCCTTCTCCCCCTATTTATAACAACTCGCCTCCCCTCATTTTTGACTAGTTTTTCTATTATTTTTTTTAGTTAAGATTTAGTATTTTTAGCTTATTTCTTTTTTGTAATTGCTTATTTTAGTTTTTATGCTTATTGTACTCAGCTCTTGTCTCAAACTTTTTAATATCATGTAATAGATTTGGTTTAAAGTTGAATTTAGATCTCGGTTTGCTTATTTGGTGCTTATTGGTTCGTTTATCTTAAATTCGTGTAGCTTATTCTATAAGGTAGATTTTCGTGCTTATTTTTGCAGCTTTTTATCATCAAAAGTTTTTTTTAAAAGCTTATAAAATGATTCTTATAAGCTCTCTAAGCTCATTCGAATAATTTTCATTTGATTTTAAACACTTTTTGATATGATAAGCTAAAATAAGTTCGAGTTTAGTTTATTTATGTGCTTAATTCGTTTTTGATTGAATAGGAGCTATTATTTTCTATTAAGTTTTGTTTCTAAACAGCTTGTTTGGTTTAATGTAAGCTTAAAGTGCTAGATCAAATTTTTATGAGCTTAATAGCTTATTCGTTTGACAATTTGATTCATATAGATGCTTAATGCAAGCCTACGATCGCATTCCCATAAAAGATAACCCGTGTAATTTCCCTTACGCTTGTACATATAATTTTTGGTATCGTTCTGTAAAAACAATTAGTTTACCTGTTATTGATCACACTTGTATAAATACAATGGTTATGGGCTAATACCCTTGGGTATTAGCACATCTTTAATGAGACCTTTAATGTTTGGTTTTATAACAACCCAAGAATTTTCATCAAATGCAAAACCTATTTTACTATAATCACAATTATACGAAGGAAATTTTTTCTTTTATTACATTATTTGCATTGTCAATAATCTAAGTAGACAAAAGTAACTCGCATAACATGAAAGTAACGAGCTCACTCAACCTTATCTATTGCAAATCCTGTCATCCATAAATGTCAAGCAAATATCATAAAATTCAAGTCAATATCTAAAAATCCTTAATACAAAAAGGGGGGGTTAAACAAAAAAAATTAATTTCCCCTATAATGTACCATTCACAACGTTATATCAAAACGGGCTTTAAACCGTTATCGTATACCTCTAAACCCTAATTCCATGAAGGGTTAATATCTAAAGTAAATGTACAAGCTACTAAAGCATATATACAAGTAATATAACATTTCATTTGAAATATAAACTCCCTCCAATCAAATTAACAAGTCCCTTTAAAAGAAACAATGTATAAGTCATTAAGCATGATCTCTAAAATAGCCGTTTTACCTCCGTTTTCATTCTAATTTCTTCACCATCACTTATGTACAAGATACTACACTCAATATACAATGTGTAAACCCTAATATTCTATTATAGAGCTTTCATAACATCAATTTTGCACTCAAAAATCCTAAATTAAAACCCTAAACCCTAAAACCGAGCTAGTTTCTAAACCATGACTCGTTTCTTGATTTTTATCCATTGTAAACCTAAACCAAAACATAATAAGTTGTAATAACTTAATTTACAACATTATCAATCATATTCCATCATTATTTCATCAATTTACTTCAGCTAGATACAAATCGAATCCAGAAACCCTAATTGTTGCATTAAATGTAACTTTTGACCCTTTTACTCATTTTCTATCCAGTTTTACAAGCCCCAACCACCTATAAAAGTTTTATATATAATCGCTTTTTATAAGTCTTAGGATCAGTAACCTATCATTCTTAATCAAGTATATACAAAATCCAAGCTTAAAAACGCCAAAGAAACCCTAATATGCCCTAATTGCACCCGCGACATAATTCATTCATTTTCAACCCGTTTTAACCCAAACCACTTGCTAATTTCCATTGATAAGCCTTAAAAAAAATCATGAGAATACATTTACATTATCCGTATTAAAAACCCAAAACCACTTGCTAATTTCCTACACTCTTATAATGTTCATATGATCCTAAATAAACTCTTGTTAAAGTTTCATAACTCAATTCATGCTCCTGTTTCCCGTTATGATCCAAAAAACCGTGACACCCAAAACCCTAATTTCATGTTTTTTCTTAAAACTGAAGTGACATAATGGTAAAATGTTGTTATAAATCTATCCTAATCATGCTAACTAATGTATAAATAATAACTTTATTGATAGTGTAAGGAATTTGAACATAAAACCCGCGCGTTTACGTTTTAAAACCCTAATTTGACCCGTTTTGCTTCCTAGCTTAACGAATCGTTATTTTAAACTTTTGTTGTGTTAAATCTTCATATTATAGTTTATTATAACTTATAAATGTCTATTGAAATGTTAAAATAAGCTTGCATGGCAATTTGGACATGTTTTGTAATTATAATCCATGCAAGGGGTATATATCGTAAAAAAAAAAAACCTTCGAAACTAATACTAAAGGACTAAAAATGTCATTTTATCAAAGTTATAACTATAAGGGTCTATTATGTCACTTTCCAAAGTACAAGGTTTACTTTGTACATCTTTTAAACTAGAAGGACCAAACTCGTAAAAGTGCAAACTCCAAGGGTATATTTTGCCATTTTTCATTCTTAAGGGTGTAAAATGTAACATTTTGAAAAAGTATAAAAACATGTTCAAAACATTACAAGACATAACTTTAATTAACGCTTGTCGTGCTTATCATTTCCAGATATTGATCAAAACGCTTAAAACCGATTATATCGTATCACAATACTAGGGAGCTTCATATTAAGAGGTTTCATCTTGGTATTACGTTCTGACAGAGTTGTTGGGTTTACGATTTAAAGTGCCCTAGCTCCTCAAACGTTTACTGAATGACCTCTGACTTATGATGGCCCGAACGGTGATACAATAATTCCAAAATCTCCAATCAAACTCATAACAATATTAAACTCTTAGAACCAAAGTTCTAGAGTACAATCTTCCTAAGACTCGACATATTATCCCAGGTTACATGACGAAGCTGCTTTCTTTCAAGTTGATATACTTTCCGCCCGAGTAGATAACGTCGTACTACCATACAGACGCCTTTCCTTTGATATACTTTTGCCGTTAATCAGATTTCCCTGTTAAGGTGAGTTCATAGCCTCGCATTTCAATCTTTCAAATGTTTTATAAACCCGCGAGGGGGATACATGCTATAAACCATGAATGCAATTATTTCTGTATGCTGTCCTGATTTATTATTGCCTAAGTAACTATTTTGCCTTTAAGTCCCCAATATCATGAACCGTTAATTACTCTACGGAGTGAGCGCGAATGTTGTGAATAGATCTATTTGGGTTGGACTCCCCGTTGGTGTACCCAGTCATACCGGTAACCAATTGCACATCATTAGAATATAACTGCGGGTGTTTTGGCAAAGGCACCCGTTGGGGCTATAACGTATCAAACATATCCCAAGGCTTCGGATTCATGAGCTAATGGCAATAATAATGTTACCATTTTTCAATGGGTGTATAACAACGTAACCCAATATTAAATTTGCATTCAAACTATTTAACTTAAACCTATGAATTTCACTCAACCTTTGTGTTGACTTTTTAGCATGTTTTATCTCAGGTAATTAAGCAACTTATGGCACGGAGTGGCGAGGACTTGAAGATGGCAAAACTGTTATCATTCAAACTTTGTGTTTTAGATTTTGGGACCTCTCTTTTGTAAAAACTCTGATGAAATAATGAATAAAATGGATCACTGATTTTCAAACACGACTCTTTTTGATTTGGTTTTTATGATTATGACTATTGTACCTTAAAGTAATACCCCAGATTAGCTTCCGCTGCTTTATTGTAAAAATGTCGGTGTTACATATAATCGTCCAGACACATCATACGCCGTATCAGAGGGTTCGATCGCCGTATTGAAGTGTTTGGGAAGACAGACTCGTGTAAACATTTAAAAAATGCGACAAAAATTTAAAAATGATCATGTTGTCTCCGAGATGACTTTTGTTTTAGTCAGTCGTTTAAGTTTGATTTTTCTTTTTCCTTCTGGAATTCTCTGGACTCTTGCGATAAAATGGGGGCCTGAGTCTTTTGTAAATTAATAAACCTTGTGCTGCTGAACTTACTGCAGTCTTGATTCTATCACACACAAATAACCCAAAATCATATTGTAATATATATCAGTAGTCAAAGTTCTATAAATGAATGTACAGTACAAGTCTACAAAAGATAATAATAATCAAGAGAGTAAAGGGGAGAGATCAAGGGGTCGGGTTGGACATTAGTTATGAGGGAGTTATGGAGGTGCTGGTATCGCCTGTCTGGTCTGACAGCCTCTGGTAGGACTCCCGTGAGCTACCGAAAGGGTGCTATCATATGCCGATAAAGTACGGCCACTGGCCTCATGATCTGTGTCATACAACTGATTATTCAGGTGGGACTCTAGTCTGCTGGTAATTAGAGCTTTTAACAACTCCTTGTAAGCCTACTAACACTCTTCTGCAACTTGCGCTTTCTCCTCCTCTAGCCTCTCGTTCCTCTGTCGTCATAGTTCGGTGTGTGAGGAGCGGGTGGTGCGGCTGAGGTGATGTATTGGTGCTAGAATCAGCCTGAGCACACTCATCGACTATAGGAGCATCCTCAGCGGCTCCAGGACCACCAGCTGCTGGCCTCTCTAGTCACGGGGCTAACCAAGCCCATGTATTGCCAACCCTCAAATAGATGTTGAGCCTCCCAAGCTTATGCAAATCAATCAATAGGAGCTCACTGGTAACTACCGACAAACCCCTCAACCCCTGATCACTAACCAATCCAATATAATCTGCAAGATGCCCAATAAAGTAACCCTCAAACAGCCTAGCTCCACTCTTCCTCCCCTCAGCATACCTAAATAGGTAATGTGCTAATAGATATGGGACGTTAGCAGTCCCTCAGTCCATGCTGCGAAGATAGAAGAGATCAACGTCGGTCACCTTCTCAGGTGCCTGCCCCCTGCCAAAAATACTGCAAGCTATCATCCTGTGGCATAGTCTCCTCACAGGGTCTCGAATGAAAACATAAGAGGGGGCGGGCCCTAAGATGTCCCTGTCAGATGAGATCTCCATCCAATAATTCCTAAGATGCCCCTTGTCGGGGATCACTCTCTCACTACCTTGCCAATAGGCTACAAACCTAGCCTCAGTCATCTCCTCCTCGGTATGCAATCCTAACGCCAGAATAAACTATCTCTAGGTCATCCTGCGCATAGCTCCACCGAGCTGAATTATAAAGGGAATCAGCAACATGAAAGCCCCATCTTAGTTATCACTCAGCTACAGGTGCAAAGAAATCATCATAAAAACTCTCTAACCAACGGTTCCCTGATCTCAAACAACCCCTCATGCGTGACTAGTAAAAACTGCCTACCCATCATCCCTTGTATATATCATACTCAACCTATCTGCTAAGGTCTGTTCATACCATCCGGTTCAATTAGCAAAAATCTAAAACACGTATTACACGGTTATCCAACCTACCTATATCGTCTCTAAAGCCCTGCTCATAGCTGTGTATAATACCCTCATCATATCCCTCAACCTGGTATCTGAGCCATGGGTGTCTTAGGTCGCGGTGTGGTAAAGGTGCCATATCTGCAAGAAATATCAAGTCAGTACACAGATAAATTACTTTTTAACCATTTCATTCCAGGGGTAGATACGGCGTATAGGGATAAATACACCGTATAGTGGTTTTATGAAGATACGACGTATAGGGTAGATTAAATACGCCGTACAGAGATTTTTATGAATATACGGCGTATTGGTAAGTGAATACGCCGTATTAAAGGGACCACACATAGGGTTTTGAAAAGCTACCTATACGTCGTATCTAGAATAATGAATACGTCATATAGGTTCTGATATTTGGGGAAAATCTTCGATACGCCGTATTCATCATAAATGAATACGCCGTATCGTATCAGTAGAGAAAAAAATTAGGTTTTCCCCCCTTTCTACCTGTTGACCCTCTACATTTATTTAGTTCAACATCACAAATATCAAAAATTTAACTAACTCAAATAGGGCAATATTATTAGGGCATACGGCAAAATGAAAATCCTAACTCTAAATCAAACCCTAACCCTAGTTTTATTCGAAAGAAATTAAAAGAGAGTAGGGTAACATACCTTCTTATTAGGATTTGAGAGATAAAACAAAAAATGGATTAAGATTCGAGATGAATGAGGCGCGGTAATTTCATTTTTTGAATGTGAGTGAAAAGTGTGTGTGAAAAGGTATCCGGTGTATTAGCTGGGTTTTTATACCTACGCCGTATAGGGAAGTGTCCAATACTGCGTATTGGACTTTATTGTTTAACTTAGTCAAAGTAAGTTAAAAATGGTTGATACGGAGTATAGGTGTTGCCATGATACGCCGTATTCATTTGTGGGGACCAATTTTTCAAAGATTTTAACATAGTAAAACGTACCTTGGGTATTTCCCGTAATATTCTTGTGTGAGCCACCAGCTTCTATACTCGCTTAGGGACGAACGGGATGCCTAATGGCGCATATAAATTTTTGATGGATTTGTTGGCATCAGTTGTTAAAATAATTCCAGCTATCGATAGTAGCATTCAAGGTTATGATAAACATTTTTGGTTGAAAAACTTTATTGGTTTTTTCGTGATTTGTATCGAAGTTATTTATCCTTTTAGCATCCAATTTTTATTTCGTTACTTCTACAAGGCTGTGTTATATCGATATTTATCATCATTGTCCTTGATCATTTTTAGATTATAGGGAAAAATTATGTCAAGAGGAAATGAATCATTAAAGTATAAAACATTTTGTTCTTCTTCATCATATTCGGACAATGATGTTTCAAATTTATCGAATATTTGAGAACTACTGAAGTTCAATAGTGGGTCTGATTTAGGACTTTAGATCATTAATCGATGGATGGGAATTTATTCTCAAAATCTTTAAAGAAGTCTAAATCGTCAATATAATCAATCGTAGGTTCTGGTGACGGAGATGATGGCATGTTGACTTTATCATTCTTATTTTCCGAATCCGTTTTTAAATTATCGACAGACTTTATTTTACAAGAAAATGAATTTTTACCATGTAATCTTCATCGTCGGATTCGTCAAATGATATTTTAAAGTCAATATTCGTTTCTTCAAGATGGACTTTCCAGAGGTTCAAATGAGGAGTGTTGCATCGGATGTATCTTCAAAGACTATAGTTGGGTATTCAGTTTCGAGATTCGTGAAGCTATCATCCTCATTTTCACAATATTTCATCTTGTCGTATGTGGCAGTTTTCCAATTAAATGTTCTACCATGTCTTCGAGCCTTTTCTTCTTCGAGTCTAATGTATTCTTCCATAGTGATGTTTGGATCATCCATGATAAACCTATGCTGGAAATAAGGAACAAGGAAACGGACTACAAGGCAGAAAACTTATGAAAACAATTAAATAAAGATGGAATTTAAACACACAATTAATACAAACAGAATTAAAGTACACTAATTAAATTATTCTAAGCTAAGGGTTAGAAATACTAATAAAATTAAAGGTTAAGCTTTTCACTCCCCGACAGCGGCGCCAAAACTGATGTGATGTCTGTAGGGTCAATTTATTAATCATCAAGTTTTAAATTTATATTTAACCGACTTATCCTAAAACAGCACTTTAACGGGCAATGTACCTGACCGGGTGGAGTTCGTGGTAAGTAGGGTTTTGATTTGTGTCGAACACTAAGAGCAAGGTCGATAACTTATTATTCTATCGGTATTTGAATTACTCTAATTTTAGTTAATTCTAATTACTAGTTAAACCTGATGCTATAACGGTTCTAATGATGCTGGGGGTTTTCAGCCTGGCAGATTGGCAACAGGTTTTATGGTGACAAATAATCAATTCTGAACACAATAAAAATGAAGAAAAAATCAGAAGAATAAAGAGTGGTACAAGCCAAATGATAAGAAACGCTATTAGCCATATTAATTTCCGATTAACGTTGGTTTGTTTATTTAGTGGAATGATTTCTTATCTTAAGGCATATCATTCTTAAGACTTAGGCGGGGCATCATCCTAGACCTGACCGTCTGAATCCTAGTACATTAAATGTATCCGCATAAGTATCCTTTTAGTTTAATTATAATCTATCTAGGGATTAAAGCAATGGTGATCTTGTCAAACACTAGACCATTGGGACTTTACCTACTTACTGTTTGTGGTATTTTTATATAATAGTAGTTAATTGTTCAAATCTTTATCAATTAATTAAGAACATACTTGTTGAAACATTACAGGTCACCTGCGGTCCAACTAAGCTCTTAATTTAAAGACAAAGACAGAACATTATTTGTGATCCTATTGGTCCAGTAATATAAAACACGATATGGAGAGCTATCCTAGTATCTAGTTCACTTGTTAGGTGTCACTAGACCCAGTTGAATGATAGGTGATATTTCAAACACGTTGTCAAGTATCATGTGATAAACAGAATTTAACTTTTCAACGATAAATTAAGAAATTGATTTTAAAACAAACCAAACATTAAATCTTCATTAAGATTGCTAATACCCTAGGGTATTAGCCCATAACCATTAGAATTCTACAAGCGTGATTCAATAACCAAGGATAATCTAAATGTTTTACCGACGTACCAAAAATTAAATGATTACAAGAGTATAGGAATTACATGGTGTCTTCTATGGAATCGTGATCGATGCTTGACCTTTGGCTGCTCTTCTTCTCTTTAGAAAAATTGTCTTTTATGTGTATGGTATTGAGATGTGCATTTTGCACACGAAAACTATTTTTGAAGTCGTCTATTTATAGTGTCTGAATAAGAACTGATACGCCGTATTTGAGCGTAGGCCAATACGCGTATTCAGTATTTTCCTTGGAGTGCGCGCTAAGTTTATAATCAATCAAATATTCATTCCCAAAATATAATTATCTCTGTATCTTTGAATGTCTATCCAGCTGGATACGGCGTATGGTAGAAGTTGGGTACGCCGTATTGGGAATTGGTATTGCGCGTTTTCTTGGCGCTGATACGCCGTATCTCTTTTCTGGATACGGCGTATTGGTCAGAAATAAGCAATCTTCAAATATCATCGTTTTGGATCCAAAATATGCGCCTTTTAGCATGTCTTCACAAATCACTCCTTAATTACTGCAAATAACACTTTTAAGCAATTAAGTATAAATTCTTGCAATAATTATATAAAAGTGGGTAACTTATTCTGAAATAAAAGTAGTATAAATGTAACGTTATTGATGTCTTCACTTATTATGACTAAGACTACTTAAGAGTTAAATGATGGTCATGACACGTTTCATGTGTCGAATCCAAGAAGTTTGGCCGACCCAACACTACAATGTGCCTTTAGAGGAATCCAAGTGGATGCTAAGTTTTACTTTATGAAGAGCCTGTGGAAAATTCTAGACCAGATTTCAAGAAACTGAAGTGGAGTAGGATTCCTATCGTTAAGGTTCGATGCAATTCGAAACAAGGGCCTGAATTTACTTGAGAACGTGATGATCAAATGAAACTCAAATACCCGCATCTTTTTAGCCCTAGTACTAGTTGAATTTGGGGGCGAAATTCTTTTTAAGGGGGTAGAATGTAACCCTTACAGATTTTCTAGTTCATAATGTTCTATTTTAGTCCTTTGACTTTTATCATTTTCTGTTTTTGTCAGATCAATTTTCGTGATTAACGGTAATCAGTTTATTATCTATTTGATCGTTAGTGCTATTATTCTCTTTAATTATCTCATTATTGATGATTTTATTCATATTTGGTCAATTCTGGGAAGTTGTCCGCAAATGGCTTAAAATATCAAACAACGCATTTCGACACGTCCATAAACGGTCCATAATAAATTTAGAGCAATTTAACTTATTTACCCATAGTGTAAATATTCAAAGTTCATCTAAAAACATTTTTGCATCCATTAAAAATACAAGAAAACTTTGGGTCACATTTTAAATCACGAGTTATGATCGTTAAGTAACCCGAGAAGAGCCAAAACGCTCCTAGGATTTCCCTAGGGTACCAAAACGGTTCGAGCATTACAAAGGAAACACAATGTAACACTTAAGCTACTTTGTCTTTACCCTTGGTACTTCTTTTGTTTATATTATTTCAAAACACACAAACATCTCATTTCATTTTACACACACTTCATTTTTGTTCTTCCTTTCTCTTTTTTTTTATTTCATCCGACCATACACAACACACACACACACTCATTATTTTGATTTTGATCAAGAAACATGAAGGTTTAAAACATTACCGGGTTGATTCTAATAGGCGTGGTTTCTTTAAAACAACGTTTGGGTTGTCGATTTCATGTAAATTTCACCTTTAAAACCCTCTTTTTGTAAGTCATCTTATTTCACATATTCTTGTATTTTTTAATGCTTTATGATGCATAGATGTTGCTTGTACGGTTTGTTTTCTAAAAATCAAAAGCTTAAAGTTTCGAAATAAATAAAAAGGGGCGTCGCTTGGTTCGAACGTGGGAAAAAGGGAACAAGGAAAAGATTATTTTATTATTTTGGACGTGATGGTTGAATAACATTTATATACTTAGTAGCTTATTTCTATTTTCGGCTTAAAATAAGCTTATACGACTTATTTATGGGCTTATTTATTTTCGAATTAAAAAGGAAACAAAGGAAAAGAGATTTTGGTTATTACCTATTCTTGTCATATTTTTATAGCTTATTATGATAGCTTATTTTAAGAACTAGAATAACTTATAGCTTATTGGGTTATTTTATAAGCTAAATATTTATTTTTGGGGCTTATATGACCCACGGCCTAATAAGTCACGGCTTATTATGGAACTTATTGTGGTCCGGCTTATTTTTATGACTTTTTGGTTATAGCTTATTTTGATATTTAAGAACTCGCGTAGCTTAACGGGGATTTTTTTTAAAAAATAATAAGCTACGGAATAGCTTATTATGGCCTTAAAAAAGGCCAAACCTAATAAGTTAGGCCACAAACAATTTGTCTTGGTCTGTGAGCCTTGACTTCTTTTGTGGATTATTCATTGGACTTATTTTTTTAATAGGCTTAATAATGGGCCTACAACGGGTTCTAAAACTAATAACAATATTTTGGACTACTAATGGGCCTCAAGGTCCAATAAGCTAAAACTAGACATTTTGAAAGATAAAAGCGGACTCTTGGTAACGATTTATACTTGTATAAACTTGGAAAGTCAATTAGTCATTTGAAGGAAATGCGTCTTGATAAACAACGCGAAATGTGGATTTTTGGTCGTTTTGTCGGAATTGATTTATTTAAGGGAAAATGTATGAAAATGAGGTTTAAAACCTTGGAAACGTCTTATAAACGAACGGGTCTTGCCTAAATTTCATAAAAGTATTTTACTTAAAATATTTTACTAAAAACATAAATTTTTAGAAATCCGACAAAAGACGAAATAATAAAATATTAATATTTTAATAAACCGACTAAAAGACGAAAAATGTATTTTATAATTTTATAAATTATAAAACTTCTATTAATGATTTAGCGTAACTAAAACGTGCCATTTTTCACAACTAATACAATTAAACTATGTAACTTGAGACTACCAGATAGATTCCCGGAACATATTTATTAATAACTATTATCTAAGTCTTGATTTTTTTTTACTTGTCTACTTTCTATAAAATAGTATAAGTATATACTATCTAACATACATACTTTGACATATTTTCATCGAGTTTAAGTCACCAACCATCACACAACCAATAACATTAAAAGTGATCGCACAACGCACATTTTGACTTCTATGCATCAACCTTAAACATACATTTAAGAAACATACATCTAAATTGGACTTTAACTGGATTAGGTCATGTCTGGATGTCGTTGCATACAATTGTTTGATCATATTCTCAACTACTTATCACTTTGTTTAAATGTGAGTTCTTGTAGCCCCACTATGGAAACTAGAAGAGGGGGGGTTGAATAGTTTTTACCGTTTTATGAATAAAACTTATACTGTCGACTTATGTGAATTCAAGAGATATACACAAGTGTATATGATAGCAATGCAATAAGTAAATAAGTAATCTACGAAGTATAAACAAGTAAGGATAGGAAAGATCAAACCGATGACACAATGATTTATAGTGGTTCGGCTACGAAGCTCCTCTTCGCCCTACTCCACTCCTCAAGTACCCAACTTGAGAGTTTTCTTCACTATGTCAACAAGCTCCCTTTAGGCGGAGAAAACCGTACACGTCGCTTACACTTTTTCTGGTACTAAGCTAAATACCGAGTTCTACTTCGAGATAGAACCAATCTAGCACACTATGTATTTTGTGGCCTAAATACTAACCTATCATACACATATGATACACAAAACATACAACACAATAGATACAAGATAAATTATTATCACAACCGTGATGACACAACTAAACTAGTAACACCTGAAGCTTCACGTCTTTGTTAGTGTTCTTCACTAAAGAGTAGAATGAGTTGATCACTTGTAATTGATTATGAAACAAGTATAATGATCAAAGAATATGAAAATGATAAAAGCTAGAGAGAAAAATATTTGCCAAGAGTTGTCTAAAATGAAGACTTAAGGTTGCTATTTATAGGCAACACTTAAAACTCAAAATTTGTCCCAACCAGCTGTGGCACGGATCCACGGATCCACCTAATATTGGATCTGTCCTTTGGTTTTGCTGGATCCGTTAGGTGCAGCTGGGACAGCTTTTGTCTTTTTATGTTTAACCAAAAATCTTAACAAAATATTATTTTGTACTTATAAATCTAGTTTTTTAGATTCTTCTAGAAGTAAAATATTTCTTATCACTAATAAGGAAAGATCTTCTAGATTTAAGTAGATTACGAAGATTGTTTCCACTTATGGTAATCCTATTTTGTCTACATGATTAAACATTCTAGCTTATAAGTAATCATATGTTTGTCTTAAGTCATTGTCGATAGAAAAAGTTTATGTAAATGATAATATTTTCTTTGATCTTTATTTATGTTCTAATAATTTACATATTCATACCTTAGTGATTTGTCGTCGTAAGTAAACTTTTGGACTAAATAACTTGTTTACGTAGACTTATTACGTAGTATGGCATTATGTTTTTTATTATAAAAACATTAAGGATCATTAAATATAATATCGTTTTTTTCGCGAATATTTGTATTAACTATCTCCCTTTTTTGCGATGACAAATATAAACTCATGTGTTATTTATAAATTACTAATAAGTATTTAGTGGATTGAGTTTAATCTCTATTCCCTTTTTGTCGACGCAAAAAACGTGTTGTAGAGGCAGTTCCTTCAGTCTTTTTTGTCGAATGCTAAGTGACTGGTGACGAATGCAACGTAAACATATAAAGACGATAATTGTAAGTGCTCCCCCTCGGTGTTATGCTCCCTCTTGCTTTGGGCACCAAGGAATCGAGTATGGATGAGTGCTACAAATACAAAGTTAGTAGGACAAGACAAATATATACGGCAACAACACACGCACATATATCATGATAAGCAATCAAGAATCACCACAACAATTTCAATAATGTTAAATCCATTATAAGGAGATTGACATAAAATTTGGCTTCAAATGACTAAAAGATAATAAAATTAAACTAGAAAAGAAAACAACTAAAGATTCTAAATCTTAGGATAAATATCATTTTCCCATATAATCCGAATGGTTAGGTGAAATTTCCATGCGGCTAATGCTGGAAGTATGGTGGGTTTGATGAAGAGCCGAGGTGTTATCGAATGTATGAGAACATGTAGTTGACATGGTTTTGGAGCATTTGGATCTCATGCCTTGTGGTGCTACAACATTGGCAAAACATGTTGTAGAGGTGAGGCATGTCATTTGGATGAACAAAATCCAAGATGATTAAAGGATTGGGAAAATCTTGATTTCTAAGATTTGATGGTGGATGGTGAATGTTTTCAAGTGGAGGTGCATTGTTGTGAAGGTGAGATGTATTGTTGTTAATGTTAACAAATAATGGTTAAGTTGATGGTAGTTGCTCAAAACCCGGTGGTCGATGTGGAAACCTGGGTGGTAGTCATGTGACACGTGGTGGTGGAGATGGATTGGAAGGCCCGGAGGCAAATTGTTCATAGTTGACACTAAGGTTCATTTGGTAATGAAGTTAGTGGTAGAGTTCTTGAGGTTCAGTTTTTGTGGGATGACAAAACGGAGTTCGGGTGAAGGTGCAATTGTGAGTTGCTAGTCAAAGGACTCACTTAGAGATGGAGATGATGATGAGGTGTAGTGTGTACTCTTGCTAGAGATGGATTTGGATGGAGCTTATGGTGGTGAAAGGGATTTCTTTCTAGGAGGTGGTGATGAAGTTTTCTTATTTTGGTGTTCCTCACTTGAGGATGTTAGATTTACATAGGTTAGATACTTGACACTCATTCTTGCGGTTTTTCTCTAAAATTTAGTGAACTTGTTTTAGAAGAGCTAGTCATAGCAATGAGCTAGTGAGGTTTGTATGTGAGAATTGTGAGAAATGTGTAGAAAATGGTGTTTGAGGGTGATGATTATATGGTGAAAGTGGTGAAGTGTTTTGTATAATGGTTCTTGGATTATATATTTATATGCAAAAACATGTTTTAATCCTATGTTTAAATCTCATTTTGTAACATATTGCATGATGATTAAGGATAAAGTAGAAAAAGTTAAAAATCAAGAAAATTCGAATTTTGACGCCGATGTGTTATAAAAGCTTTAAATTTATAATTCTAGTTTTATCCAAATTACAACTAACACACGGGTAAAGTATAAACCCCCATTTATAGTATAGGTTTAGGGTAAGACCATGTCGTTCCACGGGATTGGTAATTCTTAGAAAGGGTTGATTATATTACGAAAAGGGTATATCTATAGACTGTTACAATCTAAAGATAATTGATAACACAAATTCAGGATAATAACACAATGTTTATTTGGGAGACAAGAGTAATGGAGGATAACTCGGGATGATGATAAGTTCATGAAATTTAGTATAATCAAAAAAATGAACAGGTAGTTTAATCAAGAGATTGTCTATTTAACATAACAAGAATCCTTTCGGCCTTTAATCTTAATTGTGAAAAATGATTTAAGATTAGTTCACGTTTAGAAACAACAAATATGAACTTTCTCAACCAAGTTCGTTAGACATGAGTTTGAGCATTAAACATTTATATATTTGGGATGATGAACATTTTATTAGCTAATCCTCACGAAGCTAATACCTAGTTGTCATAGACAAACAACTAGAAATCAAACATATAGCTGGAGTCTTTCGACCTATATGCGGACTAGTATGATGATCAAATGATGATCGATAATCCAAATATCTAAATATCAAGTTCATATTTATCATTTAACCAAATATCATTAGTCATCCCAAATTAATCCATGTTACTCCATAAATCCCAAATAAACATGAATCAACTAGTCCATATTCATGGAGGTAAAACACATAATAAGCATGTTAGATTCATAAAACATAACATTCAAGGAGAGAAACATGTTTATACGTTTCCAATAAGCAAATTATATTGATTCTTAAAGAGGTTTTCCTTTCAGGACAACGATTCTTAACACACCCGGGAATTTAACTCTAAACTATAAACAATCTGTAGCACAAAAACCTTCTATTATCAAAGAGTATCCTCACTAGATTATATCTGGAATATGATGAAGAACAAGGTGATTCTTTAACAATTCACTTGAACTATTCACAATCTATAAAGATAAGTGTATGTGATTAAGTATGATGAAGTAGTTGATTTGATATGCACATTATGTCCTCTTTTTTAGCTGAAAGAATGAGACTTCAGTTGTTAGATAGTTGGCAAGCAAAGGTTGCACAATAATTGTCTTCATAATGATTTTTGAGTAACTGCAGGTGAAGTGCGCCGCACTTGAGAAATTGTGCGCCGCACTTGGTGTATAATTAATTTGCATTTACGTCGTTGTGAGTACGCCGATAAAAAGAATTATGCGCCGCACTTCTGCTCGTTCATTAACTCTTCCTAGATTCTCTTCTAGATCATTCTCATTACTGACGTTAGGTTTTTAATGGGAATTTCTTTGCACGTTTAGTCCTTTTTTTATTCTTGGTCCTGAAATGAATCCTAACACAACCTAACAACAAACTTTGCAATATTTCATGCATTAACATATATATTTCAAGTATTTTCGAGGGATATTTTGTGTATATTTGGGGAGCGTTATCAATCCTACATACTTACTATTGTTTGCCCTCAAGCAATCAAAGCGAAAGTATTTCGTTTTAACAAAACAAATTAATGATCACAAGCATAGATAACACGACAAAGCAACTCACGAATTTTTATAGATAAGTTTTTTTTTCACACTCGCTCAATTTAGTAAAATGGATAGTAAACGGAAGTCACTCATATGCGCAGTCATGAAATGTTCAAATTACCATAGGCTTGTACAAAAAACTAAATTTCACCGACATGGTGTAAGCACCAAACATAAACATTAAAAGAAGTAATGTATTTAGTGATTTTATTTATTATTTGTTGAAAAGGGTTTGTAATAAAATCATAATCCATCTTATCCGTAATGTAACCAACTATTTCTTTACATCATTTCTTTTTTTCTCTCTTTGTCTTTTTTTTACTGAGCTTTGGCTTTATTTTTGTCTTATATCACTTTATCTTGGGGGAAACTTGCTTTCCCCCCATACTTAGGATAAGCACACTACTTCAAACGAACTTAGAAGTTTGCAACCTTCGCACTTCATTTAAACAGCAATACCAACAATTACTTTTTTCAATTCGTACGGATAAAATTTTAGATAATTTTATTAAAAATCTTTTTGAACAAAATTATTGTTTACTTATATTTATATTTTTATCACCTCTTAATCAATTAAATGTTTATAACCACGCGAATGGCTTTTCCTACTATCGCTCTCTTAAAGAATTTCAAGCACAGTTCTATAATTAACAAATCACCGGCACTCTCATATAATTTAAATCTCGTTAACTAATGTTCCAAAAAAGGCGACAAAAAACTACATATCCACACGCCATAACGTCGTATGAGATATATGCCAATTGCTCAGACTCCTTTAACTCGAAAAAGCTTAAGCAAAAATATCATTAGGTATCAAAGATAGATACCCGAATTCTTATAATCTAAACCTCACAATTTTTTTCCGGATGGTATAAATATGCTAGTAATGATATCAATCCAGAGTCAGATTGCTTATATGGGATCAATAAAATATTGTTTTTCAAAAGATTTTCTTTTAACTTTTTTTTATAACTTTTCCAGTTTATCTCCCCCATACTTAATTTGAGCATTGTCCTCAATATAAAAATATTATAGAGAAAGATAAAATAAAAAAGTGAAATAATACTTTACTCATGAATAATTACATGAATCTTTTTCTCTCTCAATTTCCGCTTCGCGCCTTTCTTTTTCTTTTTTTTTCTTTCCTGTTACAAATATAAATATTGCGCACACAAATAATAATAATAATCCTAATTAATTATTAATAGAAAGTACGATAATATTGTTTTAATGGCAACAGAGGCAATTTACTACCATAACTAATAATACTAATTTAAAGTTTAAGAGAATTGTTTTTAAAATAAACGTGACCCGAAACATGCGGTCACACAACCAACTCGTGCTGTCTCGACACTACTCTTAATCAATCCAGCTGCTGCTTGATAATGCGGTGGATAATGTGGTGGCAGAGGTAGGTATGCCGAAAACACTAGTCATCCTGCGCCTGAGCATACACCAGGTGGGGTTGTAGGCTCCCTGCCAGTGGAACACTATAAACCAGCCATCAGCTTCAAACACTCCCTGGTACATGTCCCAGTGATATGACTGCCTATACTCCATCCGCTCTATCGCCTCTTGGCGTATCTCCATCCTACCCATCCTATCATACAAATCCTGCATAGATGCTCTCGGAGGTCTAGGAATACCAACTCTAGGTACACCCGGCTGTGGATCCTCAGGAATAAGCTTACCCTCAGAGTCGATCAAATCTCTAAGTGTAATCGTATCCAGATCTCTACAATAAATTGGAGCACTTAAACTCCTTACCACATCCTCTGTCAACACCCTGCACTTCCTAGCAATCTTTGAGATAAACTGTCCACAACAAATTTGACTTTCCTTCTGAGTGCCAGCTCCTTTTCTCTTCATCCATCTTGTAATCACCCAAGCCACATTCGCATACCCATTTTGGTGTCTAGCATCCTAGTCATTACTCAAGAGCCACAAATCATTTTTCTGAATCTTGTCATACCCAGTCGTCCTTTGACACAAACCATAAGTGATCATCTTGTGAATCACCCTCAAAATTGGGTTCCTGATAGTAGAAGTGTGACTCCTAGATAAACCAAGGTTTTCCTCTCGACTAATGTTTAACCAATAATCATGAGCGTTAATATGGTTATCACTGCGCAAACCTCCTTCAAAGTAAACATTAAAACCTTCCTCTAAAGCTCAAACGCTTGTATTATAGCCCCAACCTTCGAGCGAATTCCATACAAGGTTAAGCTGTGTAGCATCGACCACCAAGTCTAAACTTGATGATCTTCTTGGTTTGCAATTCATCATCAGCACAAACTTTGTCAAATTCATAAGTCGAGTAAAACTCGTGGCAAAGCTCTGCATAAATTGGTACATTGAATTAAGCTCTAATCCAAGACACTAAAGTAAATATCTCTTCATCTGATCCAGCTTCACGCAACCTAATTCTCAACATGTCATCAATTTCTCCATCACAACCCATTTGGTTTAGTACATCCCAGTTCACCACACACGGAGAGTAAATGTGTCTAGGAAGCAATTAGGCCAATCTAGTGTTGTACCTAGACTTTTCATCTCTGTTACACCCTTCTTTAGCAAGACTCCATGGTAAACCTTATGAAGCAATACCTCTTCCACGGTTTCATGTTGTCTAGGGCGTTTGGATCGTGATGATCCAGCCTCATCATCGTGTGTTCCCATAGTCTATACATAAAAAACAATCAACAATAAAGTGTATAGTTATGTTAGAAATGATTTGGTATAAATGGTCATAGTTTTGATGGTTTTTAAAACATTCTGTTACATTCTGATGTAAAATGTGTGGCGCACTTCCTGAAGTGCGGCGTACTTCCTGGAAAATGGGAAAAGTGCGGCGGTTTTGGGACAAAACTGGCGTACTTTCTGGGCTGGTGAAAATTTTTATGATCTTCAAACAATTTATTTTTAAATGTAAATTCATAATATGAACAGTGTTTTCTAGATTAATCAATATCAAGCATGAATGTGTCAACCAACTTCTTAATATCATAATTCTATGGGTTAACTGTTCATACGAAACACGGATTTTAGTTTTCCTAATGTAATTATTAAAAACCCTAAATGACAAGAAATTAAAACAAATTGATAATAAACAAGTTAAGGAATGATATAAACATACCCTAGGCATGATTAAATGATTGATGGATTGATTCTTGAAAACTTTTTCTTTGTTTTTATGAGAACCCTGACGGTTTTGGTTAGTTTGTGTGTTTATATAATGATTTAGAATCGTGTTTGGTAATTCTTATCTATGAAAACCGCTCAAAAGTGCGGCGTACGTTCCCCCTTTTTTAAATTTATATATTATACTACACAAAACTTGTTTTGCAAATTTCATAATTTAAACATAATTTCAACCATCATATTGACTTAATATTAATATTCATCGGACTAATGTCCGTACATCAAATGTAATCCCTTATGGATTTATACAATTGATTTATTTAAGACTCAACAAAAAAGTAAATAGTTATAATAGGAGTACATAGGTTCCCTCCTTATTCCAACTTGGTCTGACTCCTTACTCCACAAACTAATTGGGTGACATGATGTCACTCAACTTATGATACTTTGACAACTTTCGGTCTGTTTTCTTTGTTGTAAACCCTTGCAAATAAATGTTTCCATACGGATCAGTTAACCTTATCTCAGTACGCCATTGTCCTATTGCTTCTTCTTCTTTAGTATACGAACCCTTATAATCAGGCTTCCAGTTAACGCTCTTTAATGTTACTGGTAATGAGCTAAAGAAACTAACTGCCTTCTTCCAAACACTAATTTTCCAGAATGGGTTAGTTAAGGTTTGTATAGCTAACGATCACTTAGTTGGATTGTTACCGTTCAAGTATGGTGCAGGCTTTGGTCCATATATCGGTGCTCCAAACTTATTCCTCTTTATCTGGTAATCTTCCTCGTCATCACTATCATTTTCTGCGTTTCTTATAACATCGGATCTTGCAACACGAAAGGTTTGGTGACAAAACCCATCAAACGTCGAGAAAAGTCTCTCCGGGACATTTGACTATGCACCAATCGTTCTTTTTTCTTTTTTTTTTTTCATAAGCAGGAATTCACGACAACAAGCTATTAGTGAATCATAGTTGTTGGTCTATACAGGATTAGAATTACTTAGCAATCAAGGTAGATGACCCTAGTGAAGAGAAATATTTGTGGAGCTCCCCATGGCTTCTGCTTGAGTGTGATTTATCATTGTAATTCCTCTATCAACCTTCTTCATCTCCTCTCTCCCTAGCTGTTCATAGATCCGGTAAGGCATAGTATTTATATCCGACCCAGTATCTGCTAACGCATTTTCGTTAACCTGTCCCTCCAATCTGATCCAAAAAATAAAAACTCAAAAACAAATAATAAAGGAAATAATAAATGCTTAGCGTCATCTTTTTCTTTTAATTCCTCACCTTAATCCATTTTTACTGCTTCCTCTTCTTTTTTTTATTCTTTCCATTCTAATCCACCTTGTCTTTACAAACTTCATCGAGAATTTTCTTGTATTTGTCATGATAAGCTATTGTCTTGATTATAGGCCTTTCTTCCTCTGATAAAGCAAACTTTCGGCTCATTCTGATTGCTAATGCTTCTTTAGCTGCTTCTTCTTGAGTTAAATGACCACCTGCTGATGAAGATGTTCCTATATCTTGATAGAAAAAGTTGAGAGCTTCTTATTACGACTACTTTTCCCCATTTTGCATACAAATGGCGGGAGTCCTTCTTCACCCAACAGTGGTATATCATCTATGTTAAAATCAAACAGTTTGTCCCAATCAGCATTGCTCTTTTCTTCTTTTTCGGTTTCTTCCAAGAATGGATCAATATCAGGGTATATTGTGATAGTTCCAGCACCAAAATCAGTAATTGCTTTGGTCATGCGTAAGAATGATCTACCGAAATTTACCCCAGGTTCAACATCATCTTCTTCTGGGTTGATAATGAATTTCACAAAATAAATTTCACCTCCGAGTGCAAAATGAGTTCCTCTTAAAAACCACTTTTGTTTCCTCTTTTAAATTCCATGTTCCAAGCATAGCTTTACTGCATATTTGTTTTTTTTTTATTTGTGATCATGTTTCTCCTCTACTCCAAATTAAATCTCACCATCATAAGCATCTTGACCATTGACTAATACAAAGAGCCACCGAATCTTTTGCTAAACTTCTTCTGGGATCTATTCGTAAAAAACCATAGGCATTGTTCCTTCTTTTGTCCACTGTTAGCAGTGTCTTGAAATTTTGGAGAATTCCAGTCTCCAGATCCTTCAACTTTGTCACTTAAAATTACAACAACGTCTTTTCCTAAGCAAAATTTTCCAAGACTCGAACTTGGATCTATAATTCTTATAAAATAAAACAACATTAAAACAAACATTAGTGGGTTAGTTAAAACAAATAACAATACATTTTTACATTTATATATTATCAATAAACAGATAGCATGTTTAAGCAATTCTTTGTTCAAAAATGAAGAAACAAGCATTGCTGTTTAGTTTCAGCCTAATAAAGTGCGCGACAACTTTAGGAAAAAGTTGCGGCGTATTTTATGAGGATTTAAGTCTTTTAAAATTTTCCCTCCCCCTGTGTTAGTATTTTTATGTTTTTTAATTTTATTATGTCTTAAATATCTATTAAACATATCAAACATCAAGTTCTTAAGCACATTTATCATCAAATAAAATTCTTTAATTCTTTTTAAGTTTTTATTTTTATATTTATTTTGCATGAGATCAAAGTCAAATAAGCAACACTTAGCAAATAAGAGATATACATAGGCATTTAGAATTTCAAATAAGCAAGCTATCAAATAGTTCTTTTTGGTTTTTTTTATTTTAATGTACGAATTATGATAATACAAGATTTTTGGTTTTTTTATGTCTTCAACAATTCCACTAGAACTATTCCCAATCTATAAGATAAAGTGTAATGTGATTGAGAAATGATGAATTAGATGATTTGAGATGCACATTTCATCCTCTATTTATAGCTGAAGAATGAGACTTCAGTTGTGGGAAGTGGCAAGCCAAATGTTGCACTATAATTGTTTTCATAATGATTTTTGAGTAACTGAAGGTAAAGTGCGTCGCTCTTGAGAAATTGTGCGCCGCACTTGGTATATAATTAATTTGCATTTACATCGTTGTAAAGTACGCCGCACAAAAAGAATTATGCGCCGCACTTCTGCCTCGTTCATTAACTCTTCTTTAGATTCTCTTCTAGATCCTTATCATAACGACCGTTAGTGTATTTAATGGTATTTCTTTGCACGTTTAGTCCTTTTCTTTTTTCTTGGTCCTGAAATGAATATTACACAACAAACAACCAAACTTTGCAATATTTCATGCGTTAACATATATATTTCATGTATTTTCAAGGGATATTTTATGTATATTTAAAGCGTTATCAGACGCCTGGCCTGATGATGCACGGATCTACCTAAACCCCAGACGGATCTTCCATATTGGTGTTCCGTGGATAGTGCATCAAAAAAATATGGACCAGAACTGCAGTTTTGCATTCGAAACTCTAAACAAACTAGCATGCAAGTGTCAAAGTTTTCTATAAATTGTTCATAAGTAGTTCATTACACATAAATAAATTTCATGGAAAACATAATCTTAATCTATAAATATCCGTTATATGAATAGTAAACAACCACATAAAATTAGCACACATGCATCAATCACTTTTGATTTTTCAAATACTTGGTGATGGTGCCGAAGTAACGGTTCAAGCATTTAAACATTTCTCTCTTTTCTCTCTGGGCATCGGTTAGGTCCTCATTGTCGGAAAAAAAAAAAAAAAAAAAAAAAAAAAAAAAAAAAAAAAAAAAATAAAAAAAAAAATAAAAAAAAAAAAAATGTTCCTTATTAAAACGCTAAGAATTGGCGGTGCTTTCATTTCCATCGACGATGAAGATAAGATGGAGGTGGGATGAAGGAGATGCTACTCTATTTCCCTTTTCCTTAATAGGATTCCTTGAAATGTCCAAATGATTCATGACACGTTCATAGAACATGAACCTTTTAAGTAGGACAATAGCTTGAGGGTTTTTTCGAAGGATGTGATAGTTAAAGATGTGTTAATTGCAATGCAAATGGCATGGGACCATTGCTTTTATTTTTGACTTTCTCCATTTGATAAAGAATCATCGAAGTGAAGTTGAAATTTCTTTTGATGGTTAAGTAGTAAAGCATGTACGTGGTGCATGGTTTACATGAATCTCTATTACAAGGGTTGCAAAGAAATTTTTCCATAATGAATAGTTCCCATCCTCTTAGCTCAGGCACGAATATAATATATATGAAGTTTGTTGGGGTATCTTTGAAGTTGGGTTTGAGTGGTTCTAGGGAATGGTGATGTTCTTCTAATGAGGTCCTGCTTAGGGCAATGAAACGCCTATTAGGGATGATCATCAAGAGAGTTTAGTGACTATTTACTTGTGTAAAATGTTTCCAGTGCTTTTGGAGTTTGAAAGATTTGAGAGAGTTGAGATTTTTTTGACTCGAAAGTGAATTGACCAAGCTTGAATTCAATGTAAGGATTATTTTCCTCATCTCTTTTGACTTCAAGACTATGATAGAATTGAGTTACAAATCGAGGGCGTTCATCAAGAGTGAGAGAAGACTCAAGACCTATGGCTTAAAAGGTTAGAAGCATGTTGTTTACTTCGATGAAAGATGGAGTGACGAATCTTCCTTCATGGAAGAGACAGCTTTCAAGACGGCGGTAGGATTCTCTAACTTTTTCATCCATTACTTTTGAGCGATGAATTCTAGGTAGGTAAGCTTTAGTGTGTTGGTAATACTTTTGGTTTAGTTGTGGAATGATTTCACCTATAGATCAAATTAAAAAAACTCAATATATTTAACGAAAAAATAATGTAGATGTTTCTATGTGTGTGATTATATGTATAAAATGTGGATGTGCAGTTTGCTTGACTCGAATAAAAGAAAATTAGTAATAATACCAGTAATAAGTAGTTCTAGTCGAATGAAAATAAAAATGCATATAAATTATACATTTCGTTATGAACATTCATGAGACTTAATGCATGAAGGGGAAAAAAAAAAAATGTTTTTGCGTGTATTAAAGGCGTGAGGTTTTTATTCTAAAGATACATATCTGGGATTTTGTCAAAAAATGATTTTTCTATACTACTTCATTATGTAATCTTAATGTCTACAGAATTATAATAGTTATACATTTACTTTTTTCTAGTCAATTGTGCAAAAATTGCAAGAAAATATTCAAATTTCTATTTATTTTGTTTTTGGTTCCAAATTTCAAAAACCCTAGACTCAAAATAATAAAAAGAAATCACTTACAATTGTTGATTATAGTTGAAGATTTGTTGATAATTTTTGTGTTTAATTGCTCCAATTGCCGATTTTTGTAATTTTTGTTAAAGGGTTTTAGAAGTTTGGTTCGTCAGTGTGTGTTGGATAATGAATTTTTGTGGTCCCAATTGGTTTAAACCTGGTAAGTACCCGCGTTTCTGTTCAACAGATCTCCCTAAGTGGACCGGATATTCCATCAGGTGGAATCCATGGATCCGGGAAACTCTTGAAATGAACAGAGTTGGGCTTTTAACCAAATTGCGATATGGGGTTAAGTTTTTGGCAATTGAAGTGTGTACATATATATATATATATATATATATAGTGAGACTTTCTTTTCAGAACCATTCTTAGTGGAGAACTGACAGAAAACCACCAAAAAACATGCAATGCACGCCTTATATAATAGTAGTTTTTGCACATATGTTCTTATATGTTTTAAAAAAACATAGTTGTTCTAAATAATTTGATAAGAAATTGGAAATACAAATTTTTTCTTTGAAGGTGTGCATGTATGTTCTTATAAGGCGTGCAACAACAATATTGCGGCCGTGTGTAAGGTTTTTGTGAAAGAAGAGGAAGAGTTCATGATGATACTGAAGAACATAGGTGGATTCTTACGATTATTGATGATTTTCATGTATTTTTTTGATTTTTAAAAGGCGTGCATGTATGTTTTTGGTGGTTCTGTCAGTTCTCGCACTAAGAATGGTTCTGAAAAGAAAGTCCCCCTATATATATATATATATATATCACACTTCAATTGCCAAAAACATAACACCATATCGCAATTTGGTTAAAAGCCAACTCTGTTCATTTTCAAGAGTTTCACGGATCCATGGATCCACCTGATGGGAGATCCGTCCCCACTTAGGGAGATCCGTATGACAGAAAACGCGGGTACTTACCAGGTTTAAACCAATTGGGACCACAAAAATTCATTATCCAACACACACTAACGAACCAAACTTCTAAAACCCTTAAACAAAAATTACAAAAATTGGCAATTGAAGCAATTAAACACAAAGATCATCAATGAATCATCAACTATAATAGTCAACAGAGGTGGGTCTTTATAACCATACTTCACATTCAAGTTAATCTTCTTAACTTTCTCTAGTACCCTCCTCAAAGTTGCATTACAGAACTTTGGAATGTCATCAATGTCCATAATTCTCCTTTCCTTCTTGCTATTCTCATATATCAAACCAACGAAAAGAAGAGCTACAATTGTATACAGTGTCTTTTCTTCAATATCAGGAAATGTGAGTTTTGGTGCAGTAAGATTAAATTTCAGTTGATAGCTTTCCAATCTAGGTTAGTAGTCATGAACTCTTTCCCAGATGACACTGCTTCTGATAAAGACATTCAAAGACTTGAATATCCTAGTTTCCTAATATTTCATCTTCCCATTTAGACACATCAAATACATGTCTTCAATGTCATTCTTGTTTAAGTACTTGTAGTCTAATTCTAAGAAGGAACACATTTCACCATCAGCTCTTTTAACAATGATCTCCTTTATAAATTCTTGCCCATGACATTGCTTAGACTGAATTCTGATTACATCTACTATCTTCTGATCTGAGTAGACTTCATCAGGATTTGATATTTTCTCTAATTTCCCTTTGATGTAAGACTGCTTAGCCCACAAGTTTTTCTAATGATGAACAACATACCGTGCTTGTAGGTTAAACTTTTTAATCACTTTTCTTACCCATATGGTATTAAGTTCTTTAAGGTTATTATCTGGGAATGGAAATGCATGAACCTTGTGCAATGATAAAACATAATTTCTTGTTTTAGAGTTCCCATTCTTCAGATAAAAGAGATCTTTGTTATACAGATACCTTGGTGGAGCATTCGGGTCTCTTTCGCACCCTTGGTATATTTGAGATGGTTTTTCTAGGACTTGCAAAGTCAAATCTTCTTATCTACTTTCCCAAACTATTTGATTCTCAATTTATCTCTTCATTTGATCAAGATGACAATCATATTCTTCACCTAAACTATATTGACTTCTCATCATGTCATTAAGAGCATCTTGCATTTGTTTTTTATCATTAGTAGTTGGAACCCACTTAATTCCATTTCTTGATATTTCTACCAAAACCTCTAGCGTAACTTCTTTAGACGATACTTCATCATCATCAGTTCCTTGATCTTCGGACCAAAGATCATATTCTTGTTGTTGTTCTTGAGTAGATGATTCAGTCTGATACGACCCTTCTGTTATCTTTGATGATGATGCACCCATTGCAGATTTACCTTTATTAGACGTTTTCTGCCTTTTTGCACTATTCTCCCCCTCATAAAGAGCATCATCGTCATGATGATCATCATGATATTGTCTGCGAAAAGCATCAAATCTGCATGGGTCAACATGAGTGGTAAGTTTCTCGAACTTGTACTTCAATGCAATTCATAAAGCAAAGTCATCATGCTATGCTTGTTCATCATCCCTCATTTTTAAATACAGTTGTTGTTGAAGATCGGGGATCGAAGAACTTGAAGATGAAGTAGGATGCACATGAAGAATATTGTCGTTCATGTAGTTCTTGAGAAATGCATCAACCCATGGAGGAACGCTAGTAGCTATATCATTAGAAACTTGAGAAGAAAGTGCAACTCTTGTTCGCTCTTGCTCCTTTTGAACAACATCAGCAACCATAGAAAGAGTTTCAGCTTTAGATTTCTCTTGTTCTTGCCTGACCACCTTTACCACAAGCCAAGGAAGATTGTCTCGCATGTTCTGATCAGTAGTATTGTTTACCATATTAGGAAAAACTTCCTTAAGCGTCTCCTCAAACGTCTTCGCAAGAGTATTCATGTCATACCTTGGCATAAATGATTTCCTTATGTGACGAAGCATATAACCATGTCGTCTGCTCATGCGTGCGATAGTGCCTTTAAGATGTTTTGACCGACTTGGTGTAGACTTGGATTGTGAACTTAAAGATGTTGGTTTGTGATAACGCTCCAAATATACATAAAATATCCCTCGAAAATACATGAAATATATATGTTAACACATGAAATATTGCAAAGTTTGGTTGTTTGTTGTGCAATATTCATTTCAGGACCAAGAATAAAGAAAAGGACTAAACGTGCAAAGAAATCCCGTTAAATACACTAACGGTCGTTATGAGAAGGATCTAGAAGAGAATCTAAGGAAGAGTTAATGAACGAGGCAGAAGTGTGGCGCACAATTATCATTGTGCGGCGTACTTGACAACGAAGTAAATGCAAATTAATTATACACCAAGTGCGGCGCACAATTTCTCAAGTGCGGCGCACTTTACCTTTAGTTACTCAAAAATCATTATGAAGACAATTATTGTGCAACCTTTGGCTTGCTACTTCCCACAACTGAAGTCTTATCCTTCAGCTATAAATAGAGGATGAAATTTGCCTCTCAAATCATCCATTTCATCACTTCTAAATCACATTACACTCTATCTTATAGTTAGGGAATAGTTCTAGTGGAATTGTTGAAGAATCACCTTGTTCTTTATCACATTCCAGGTTATAATCATGTGAGGATACTCTTTGATCTAAGAAGGTTGTGCTACAGAATTGTTTATAGTTTAGAGTTGAATTTCTGGGTTGTTAAAATCATTGTCCAAAGGAAAACTCTTGAGAATCAATATAATTTGCTATTGGAATCGGTATAAACATGTTTCTCTCCTTGAATGTTATGTTTTCTGAATCTAACATGCTTATTATGTGTTTTACCTCCATGAATATGGAGTAGCTGATTCATGTTTATTTGGGATTTATGGAGTAACATGGATTAATTTGGGATGACTAATGATATTTGGTTAAGTAATAAATATGAACTTGATATTTAGATATTTGGGTTATCAATCATCATTTGATCATCATACTAGTCCAGATATAGGTCGAAAGACTTCGGCTATATGTTTGATTCCTAGTTGTTTGTCTACGACAACTCGGTATTAGCTTCATGAGGATTAGCTAATAAAATGTTCATCATCCCAAATATATGAATGTTTAAAGCTCAACCTCATGTTTAACGAACTTGGTTGAGAAAGTTCATATTTGTTATTTCTAAATGTGAACTAATTTTAAAGCACTTTTCATAATTAAGATTAAAGGCTGAAAGGATTCTTGTTATGTTAAATAGAAAATCTCTTGATTAAACTACCCGTTCATTCTTTTGATTATACTAAATTTCATGAACTTATCATCATCTTGAGTTGTCCTCTATTACTCTTGTCTCCCAAATAAACATTGTTTTATTATCTTGAATTTGTGTTATCAATTATCTTTAGATCGTGATAGTCTATAGATATACCCTTTCATAATATAATCGACCCTTTTTAAGAATTACCAATCCCGTGGAACGACCTGGTCTTACCCTAAACCTATAATATAAACGGGGGTTTATACTTTACCCGTGTGTTAGTTAGAAATTGGATAAAACTAGAATTATAAATTTAAAGCTTTTATAACACATCAAAGTTTTTGACGCCGCTGCCGGGGATTGATTTCATTCTTGAATTAGTCATTTTTATATTACAAACTAAAATTTTCAAAATCGCCGTATAATTTTCTGGCAAACTGAACCATTTTTTATAGAATGTGCGCCGCACATAACCATTGTGCGCCGTTTTTTCTGCAAATTACAGAAGTACGCCGTACTTTTAGCAAGTACGCTGCACTTATTGCCCCTTTTATAAACAGAACCCCAAAAACCCATAACTGTAAAATCTGACATATGGAAAATGTGGGAATTTATTCCTTGTGTTATAATAGTCAAAATTAGTGGTATCGTAATTCGTACATTAAATGAAAAAAACCAAAAGAACTATTTGATTAGCTTGCTTATTTAAAATTCTAAAATGCTGTGTATATCACTCTTTATTTGCTTAAGTGTTGCTTATTTGACTTTGATCTCATGCAAAATAAATATAAAAATAAAAACTTAAAAAGAATTAAAGAATTTTATTTGATGATAAATGTGCTTAAGAACTTGATGTTTGGTATGTTTAATAGATATTTAAGACATAATAAAAATAAGAAACATAAAAATACTTTTTATGAAGTGTGCCGCACTTTCTTGGCTAAAACCAAATATAATGCTTGTTTCTTCGTTTTTAAACGAGAATTGCTTAAACTTAAAAATGCTATCTGTTTATTGTTAATATGTAAATGTAAAAAGGTATTGTCATTTGTTTTAACTAACCTATTAATGTTTGTTTTAATGTTGTCTTATTTTATAAGAGTTATGGATCCAAATTCGAGTCTTGGAAAAATTTGTTTAGGAGAAGACGTCGTTGTAATTTCGTGTGACAAAGTTGAAGGATCTGGAGACTGAAATTCTCTAGAATTTCAAGACACTTCTAACAGTGGACAAAAGAAGGAAACAAAGGCTATGGTTTTTTACCAAATGGATACCGAAGAAGTTAGTGATAGATTCGTGGCTCCTTGTTTTGTTAATGGGCTGGAAGCTTATGATGGTGAGATTAATCTTGGAGTAGAAGAGAACATGATCTCAAACGAATATGTAGTAAAGTTATGCTTTGAACATGAAGTTAAAAGAGGAAACAAAGTGGTTAAGAAGGAACTCATTGTTGCACAAAGAGGTGAAATCAATTTTGTGAAGTTCATTATCAACCTAGAAGAAGATGATGTTGAACCTGGGGTGATTTTCGGTAGATCATTCTTACGCATGACCAAAGCAATTACTGATTTCGGGGGGAACTATCACAATATACCCTGATATTGATCCATTCTTGGAAGAAACCAAAGAAGAAGAAAAGAGCAAAGATGATTGGGACCATTTGCTTGATTTTAACATAGATGATATACCACTGTTAGATGAAGGACTCCTGCCATTTGTATGCAAAATGGGGAAGAGTAGCCATAATAATAAACGGGTAATGGAAAACCTTAACTTTTTCTATCAAGATATAGGAACAACTTCATCATCTGGTGGTCATTTAACTCAAGAAGAAGCATCAAAAGAAGCATTAGCAATCAGAATGAGCCGAAAGTTTGCTTTATTAGAGGAAGAAAGGCCTATAATCGAGACAATGACTTATCATGACAAATACAAGAAAATTCTCGATGAAGTTTGGAAAGACAAGGTGGAGTTAGATGGAAAGATTGTAAAAAAAGAAGAGGAAGCAGTAAAAAGGATTAAAGGTGAGGCGTTAAAAGAAAAAGACGACCCCGGAGCATTCATATTTCCCATAAGATTAGAGGGACAGGTTAACGAAAATGCGTTAGCAGATACTGGGTTGGATATAAATACCATGCCTTACCGGACTTATTAGCAGCTAGGGAGGGAAGATATGAAGAAGGTTGATAGAGGAATCACAATGATAAATCACACTCAGGCCGAAGCTATGGGGATACTCACAAATGTTCTCTGTCAGGTAGGGGTCACTACCTTGATTGCTAAGTTTCTAATCTTGGATATTCTAATTGACCATGATTCACCAATAGTTGTTGGTCGTGGATTCTTGCGCACGATTGGAGGCATAGTCAATACTCCGGAGAGACTTTTCTCGACCTTTGATGGATTTTGTCACCAAACCTTCTGTGCTGCAAGATCAGATGTTATGAGAAACGCAGAAAGTGATAGTGATGACGAGGAAGAGTACCAGATCAAGAGAAATAAGTTTGGAGCATCGATATATGGACCAAAACCGGCACCGTACTCAAATTGTAATGATCCAGCTGAGCGATCTTTAGCTATACAAACAATAACTAACCCATTCCAGAAAATTAGTGTTTGGAAGAAGGCGGTTAGTTTCCTTGGCTCGTTACCAGTACCATTAAAGAACGTTAACTGGAAGCCTGATTATAAGGGTTCGTATACTAAAGAAGAAGAAGCAACAGGACAATGGCGTACTGAGATAAGGCTAACTGATCCGTATAGAAACATTTATTTGCAAAGGTTTACAACAAAGAAAACGGACATGAAGTTGTTAAAGTATCATAAGTTGAGTGACATCATGTCACCCAATTGGTTTGTGAAGTGAAGAGTCAGACCAAGTTGGAATAAAGGAGGGAACCTATGTACTCCTATAACTATTTTTACTTTTATGTTGAGTCTTAAATAAAATCAATTGTATAAATCCATAAGGGATTACATTTGATGTACGGACATTAGTCCGATGAAAATTAATATTAAGTTAATATGATGGATTGAAATTATGTTTAAATTATGATATTTGCAAAACAAGTTTTGTGTAGTGTAATGTATAAATTAAATTAAATATATATATATATATATATATATATATATATATATATATATTTATACATACATATATATATATTTTTAATATATATATATATACATACATAATATAGAATAATTTTTATACTTAAATATATATACATACAATATACTATATTACATATATATACATAGATATTATACATATATACATAATATATTAGTTAGGGATGGGATCATGAGAAAACCTTATTTTGTTGGAAAACCCAGAAAACCTAGAATATATACCAAACAAATGCCCTAAAAACCAAACAGTTGCCCTAATTCTTTCTGGCTAAAATTGTTTTTTTCAGGCAAATATGGCTCGATTAACACTCTGTATAACAAAAAAACAAACATGATGCCCTATATAAAACTGGCATCTGTTTGATTTTTTTAGGGCATCAGTTTGGTTTTTCTGGGTTTTCTAGCAAAATATGGTTTTCCTAGAAACCTCATGCCCCTACATAGTTTATTTATATAATACTATATATATATATATATGTATTATTTTATATAGATAATATATAAATATATATTTATATATATATTACTTATATTAGAGATAGGAAAAAGTTTCACTGCATTCTGAAAGGTGCATCGCACTTTTTTGAGCGGGTGCCATTTATAAGACTTACCAACTGACTCTAAATCATAATATAAACACAAATCACCAAAGCGGGGTCTCACAAAAAACAAAGAAAAAAGTTTTCAAAGATTAATCTACCAAGTTTTTAATCATGTCTAGGGTATGTTTATATCATTCCTTAACTTGTTTATTATCAATTTGTTTTAATTTCTCGTCATTTAGGGTTTATAATAATTAGATTAGGGAAATTTAAATCCATATTTCGTTTATGAACATTGACCCTTTGAAATTTAGATATTTAGAAGTATTTGACACCAGCATGTTGATATTGTTTATATATAATACATATAGTATACATCTTTATATATACATATATTTACATATATATACATTTATATAACTTTTACATACTATATTATATATATATATATATCGATATTATAGAATATATATATATATTTATTTATATTATATACTAGTATACATAGCAGACATCCATCTTTTACATATGTATCACATATACATTTATTATACTTTTATATATAATTATATACATAGATATATATTTTATATATATATTTACATTAAGTATATTTATATATTATATTTATCCCTATATCTTTTTGTATATGATATGTACATATGTATATGCATATATGTACATATGTATATGCATATATGTACATATGTATATGCATATATGTACATATGTATATGCATATATATACATATGTATATATGTATATACATATATATAATTATATATTATATATATAATATATATCATATATATACCATATATATATATATATATAGCTATTAGTTTAATATATAATATATATTTATATATATAAGAGATAGGGAAAAGTACACTGCACTTCTGGGAAGTGCATCACACTTTTGAGCTGTTTCCATAGATAAGACTTACCAAACACGACTCTAAATCATTATATAAACACAAACTCACCAAAACCGCCGGGGTTCTCACAAAAACAAAGAAAAAAGTTTTCAACATATATATATGTATATACATCCAAAACCGCCGGGGGGGTGGGGGTGGGCGGGTGGAGGGGCGGGGTTCTCACAAAAACAAAGAAAAAAGTTTTCAAAGATCAATCTACCAAGTTTTTAATCATGTCTAGGGTATATTTATATCATTCCTTAACTTGTTTATTATCAATTTGTTTTAATTTCTCGTCATTTAGGGTTTATAATAATTAGATTAGGGAAATTTAAATCCATGTTTCGTATGAACAATTGACCATTTGAATTAGGATATTTAGAAGTTATTTGACACATGCATGCTTAATATTTATATATATATATATATATAGATATATTTTATATATTTATATATATACTATATATTATATTATATATATATATTAATATTATATATATATATATAAGAGATAGGGAAAAGTACACCGCACTTCTGGGAAGTGCATCGCACTTTTGAGCGGTTTCCATAGATAAGACTTACCAAACACGACTCTAAATCATTATATAAACACAAACTCACCAAAACCGCCGGGGTTCTCACAAAAAACAAAGAAAAAAGTTTTCAAAGATTAATCTACCAAGTTTTTAATCATGTCTAGGGTATGTTTATATCATTCCTTAACTTGTTTATTATCAATTTGTTTTAATTTCTCGTCATTTAGGGTTTATAATAATTAGATTAGGGAAATTTAAATCCATATTTCGTATGAACAATTGACCCTTTGAATTAGGATATTTAGAAGTTATTTGACACATGCATGCTTGATATTGATTATATATATATATATATATACATATATATATATACATATATATACATATATATACATATATTTTACATATACATTATATATTCATCATACTATATTATACCAAATATTCATATATATACAGTATTATACATATAATATACATATACATATATATACTATACACTATATATACACTATATATATATTATATCATTATTTATGATATATAAGACGCACTTCTGGGAAGTACGTCGCACTTCTGGGAAGTGAGCCGTACTTTAGAGCAGTTTTCAGAGATAAGACTTACCAAACACGACTCTAAATCATTGTATAAACACACACACTCACCAAAAGCGTCTGGGTTCTCACAAAAACAAAGAAAATTTCAAAAAGATTAATCTACCAAGCTTTTAATCATGCCTAGGGTATGTTTATATCATTCCTTAACTTATTACCAATTTGTTTTAAATTTTCTTGTCCATTAGGGTTTATAATAATTAGATTAGGGAAAATTAAATCCGTGTTTCGTATGAACAGTTAACCCTTTGAATTATGATATTTAGAGGTTGTTTGGCACATGCATGCTTAATATTGATTAATCAAAAAACACTGTTCATATTATGAATTTACATTTAAATTTAAATTGTTTAAAGATCATAAAAAAAATTCAGCCCATAAAGTACGCCGGTTTTGTTTCAAAACCGCCGCACTTTGCCCATTCCCCAGGAAGTACGCCGCACTTCAGGGAAGTACGCCGCACATTTTACACAAGAATGTAACAGAGTGTTTTAAAAACCATCAAAACTATGACCATTTATACCAAATCATTTCTAACATAACTATACACTTTATTGTTGATTGTTTTTTTATGTGTAGACTATGGGAACACACGATGATGAGGCCGGATCATCACGATCCAAATGCCCTAGATAACATGAAACCGTGGAAGAGGTATTGCTTCCACAAGTTCACCATGAGTTCTTGCTATGGGAAGGATGTAACAGAGATGCAAAGTCTAGGTACAACACTAGATTAGCCCAATTGCTCCCTAGACATGTTTACTCGCCGTGTGTCGTGATCTGGGATGTGCTGAATAGAATGGGTTATGATGGAGAAATTAGTGACATGTTGAGAATTAGGTTACATGAAGCTGAATCGAATGAAGAGATATTCACTTCTGTGGCGTAGATTAGAGCTTTTAATATCAATGAACCAATTTATGCAGATCTATGCCACGAGTTTTATTCGACTTGTGAATTTGACGAAGTTTGTGCTGACGATGAATTGCAAACCAAGAAGATCATCAAGTTTAGACTTGGTGGACGTGCCCACAGTTTGACTTTGTTGGAGTTTGCTCGTAGATTGGGATTGTATCATGTTGTTGAGCTGGAAGAATATGGTTTTAATGTTTACTTTGAAGGAGGTTTGCGTAGTGATGAGCATTTTAATGCTCAGGAGTATTGGTTAAGTATTAGTCGAGAGGAAAACCTTGGTTTATCTAAGAGTCACACTTCTACTATCTGGAACCTAATTTTGAGGGTGATTCATAAGATGATCACTTATGGTTTGTGTCAGAGGACAACTGGGTATGATAAGATTAAAAAAAATGATTTATGGCTTTTGAGTATGTTTGATTCTAAACACCAAAATGGGTATGCGAATGTGGCTTGGTTGATTGCGAGGTGGATAAAAAGGAAAGGAACTGGCACTTAAAAGGAAAGTCAAATTTGTTGTGGATAATTTATATCAAAGATTGCTAGGAAGTGCAGGGTGCTGACAGAAGATGTGGTAAGGAGTTTGAGTGCTTCGATTTATTGTAGAGATTTGGATACGACTCCGCTGAGGGATTTGATCGACTCTGAGGGTAAACTTATT
The DNA here is from genome assembly GCA_026074375.1 of Tanacetum coccineum. Classification (NCBI taxonomy): domain Eukaryota; kingdom Viridiplantae; phylum Streptophyta; class Magnoliopsida; order Asterales; family Asteraceae; genus Tanacetum; species Tanacetum coccineum. Next base: position 117,348 of record BQNB010002543.1, read on the forward strand.
CCTGAGGATCCACAGCCGGGTGTACCAAGAGTTGGTATTCCTATACCTCCAAGAGCATCTATGCAGGATTTGTATGATATGATGGGTAGGATGGAGATACGCCAAGAGGCAATAGAGCGGATGGAGTACAGACAGTCATATCACTAGGACAGGTACCAAGGAGTGTTTGAGCATATGGCTAGGGTTTACAGTGTTCCACTGCAGGGAGCCTACAACCCGCCTGGTTATGCTCAACCGCAGTATGACCAGTATTATCAGTAGTACCCACCTCCACCGCAGTATCCAAACAGCAGGATGATGATGAGTAGTGTCGAGATGACACGAGTTGGTGTGTGATCGCATGTTTTGGGTCACTTGTGTTTTCAAAAATAATTTCCTTAAAAACAATTATCATTATTATTATTATGGTGTGTAAAATGCCTTTGTTGGTATTAAAACAATATTATCGTACTTTCTATTAAAAATTAATTAGGATTATTATTAATAATGTTGTTTGGCGTCACTGTTTATATTTGAAAATAAGAAAGAAACAGGAAAAAAAAGGAAGGACGCAAGTCAAAATGACGGGAACCAAAATATTCAAAATATCAATCACAATTGAGAAGTATTAATTCACTTTCTCATTTTATCTTTCTCTATAATAATTTTACATGAGGACAATGCTCATATTAAGTATGGGAAGGAGATAAACTGAAAAAGTTAAAGTTAAAAAAAGTTATCAAAAAAAGTTAAATGAAATGAAATTTTTTGAGAAATAACATTTTATTGATCACATATAAGCAATCTGACTCTAGATTGATAACATTCCTAGCATATTTATACCACCCAAAAATTGTGAGAATTAGATTTTAAGAATTCAGGTATCTATCTTTGATACCTAAGATGATTTTTATCTTTAGCTTTCTCGAGTTAAGGAGTGAGCAATTGCAAATATCTCATTCGTCGTTACGGCTGTGTATGTGTAGTTTTGTCGCCTTTTTTGGAGCATTGATATCGATTTAAAGTTATATGAGTGTGCCGGTGATTTGTTAATTCTAGAACTTGTGCTTGAAATCTTTATGAGACCGCAGTAAGAACGCATTCTCGTGTTATAAACATTTTACTAATTAAGAGGTGATAAAAATATAAATATAAGTAAACAATAATTTTGTTTAAAAAGATTTCTAATAAAATTATCTAAAATTTTATCCATACGAATTGAAGAACGTAAATGTCGGTATTGCTGTTTAAATGAAGTGCAAAGGTTGCAAACTTCTAAGTTCGTTTGAAGTAGTATGCTTATCCTAAGTATGGGGGAAAGCAAGTTTCCCCCAATATAAAGTGAAATAAGGCAAAAATAAAGCCAAAGTTATAAAAAAAGAAAAAAGAGAGAAAGAGAATGATTTGAAGAAATAGTTGGTTACATTACGGATAAGGTGGATTATAATTTTATTACAAACCTTTTTTAACAAATAAATAAATAATATCACGAAATAAATTACCTCTTTTAATGTTTATGTTTGGTGCTTACGCCATGTCGGTGAAGTTTAGTTTCCTGTACAAGCCTATGGTAATTTGAACATTTCATGACTGCGTGTATGAGTGACTTTCGTTTACTATCCATTTTACTAAATTAAGCGAGTGTGAAAAGAAATTTATCTGTAAAATTCGTAAGTTGCTTTGTCGCGTTATCTATGCTTGTGATCATTAATTTTTTTTGTTAAAACGAAATACTTTCGCTTTGATTGCTTGAGGGCAAGCAATAAGCTAAGTATGAGGGGGTTTGATAACGCTTCAAATATACATAAAATATCCCTCGAAAATACATAAAATATATATGTTAACACATGAAATATTGCAAAGTTTAGTTCTTTATTGTGTAATATTCATTTCAGGACCATGAATAAAGAAAATGACTAAACATGCAAAGAAATTCCGTTAAATACACTAACGATCGTTATGAGAAGGATCTAGAAGAGAATCCAAGGAGGAATTAATGAACGAGGCAAAAGTGCGGCGCACAATTCTTTTTGTGCGGCGTACTTTGAAACGAAGTAAATGCAATTTAATTATACACCAAGTGCGGCGCACAATTTCCCAAGTGCGGCGCACTTTACCTTCAGTTACTCAAAAATCATAATGATTGCCATTATTAGGCAACCTTTGGCTTGCCACCCTTCCCCAACTGATACCTCAAGGTGTATCTATAGAGGATGAACTTTGCATCTAAAATATCCAATTCATCATTTCTCATCACATTCACTATATCTTATGTTAGGAAACTAGTTCTAGTGGAATTGTTGGAAGACATACCTTGTTCTTCTCAATTTAGGTTGTAATCGTCTAAGGTGGTGTGATTAAGCTATTAAAGGGCTTTATGTTTAGTATTTTCTGATGTTGTTTCTGTTGTGAAGTGTTGTTTTAGTTTGGAGTTGAATTCGGGTTGTAGAATCATTGTTCGAAGGAAACACTTGCCATCAATATAATTGTATGGAATCGGTATAAACATGTTTCTCTCCTTGAATGTTATGTTTTCTGAATCTAACATGCTTATTATGTGTTTTGAATCTATGAATATAGAGTAGTTTAACATGTTTGTTTGGGGATTATGAGGGAATTATGGATTTAACTTGGATGAATTATTGAATTTTGGAAATTATTAATATGAACTTGATGTTTTTATACTCGGATCTCTTAATCATCATTTGATCATCACACTAGTCCGGATATAGGTCGAAAGACTCTTGTTATATGTTTTATTTCCAAGTTGTTTGTCTTTGACAACTATATTTTAGCCTTGTGAGGATTGGCTAATAAATGATCATTACGAGGATTAAATAAAAGTTTAATCGTTAACCTCATGTCTAACGAACACTTGGTTAAGCCAGTCCATATTATATTTTCCAAACTGAATCAAACTTCAAGCATTTCTGTAATCAAAAATAAAGGCCGAAAGGATTTTTTATTATAATAAATAGATAATCATTTTAGTAAACTAACCGTTTCTTTAATCGATTATACTTTAATTTTTGAAGCCATTATCCATCCAAGTTTATCTATATTTGTTCTCATCCCCTAAACAAACATCATTTTATATCTTAAATTTGAATCATTATCTTTAGATCGTGAGAGTCTATAGATATACCCTTTCCTAATATAATCGACCTTTTCTAAGAATACCTAATCATGTGGAACGACCTGGTCTTACCCTGAACCTATACTATAAACGGGGGTTTATACTTTATCCATGTGTTAGTTGGAATTTAGATAAAACTAGAATTATAAATTTAAAGCTTTTATAACACATCACGTAGTGAGGCAGTCGAACAAGGGATAGATTGTAATGTACCTGATGAGATTGTTGGTGCTAAGGGTGAACAATTTCCAAACCATGTTGTTAAGAAAGGTAACCTTGAATTTCTGGTTTGTAAAAGGAAGACAACTAAAGAGGAAAAGGGTGTATGCTGAATAGATGGATGATGCATTTATTGAAGACGAACGTCAATGCAAATAATGGGTCATTTATGTAACATCCCCAAATTAGGTCGCAGCGGAATAAGGGTCCGAGAGTGTTACTTCGTAGATCGATAGCACAAGATACGAGAGAACGACCTCTATATGAGTCGTTTAAAAATGATATATTGAATTTAACTGAAATGTTGTTACAAAAGCTCCATGCTTTAATTGTTCATCCATGAAAATGTAAAGATTTTGATACATAATAAATATCCCAAAATGTAATGCATTTAAATCTCTATTGCAATATGACTCCAAAATGATGCATCCAATGTATCCATGTTCTTATGCTCTTATTGACCTGAGAAAAGCATGCTTTAAAACGTCAACATAAAGTTGGTGAATTCACAGGTTTAAGTAATGTATAAAGTAGGACCACAAGATTTCAAAGTGTATGACAATGTAACACATACATTATCACAAAAGTAATTACGAATGCACTAAGCTCATGACACTGAAGCAACAACATGTATGTCTGCAATTTAATGCCAATAATGTGCCCGTGTAGATGTTCAACCCGTAACATCCAACTCCGACATGGTATACGTTCGTTAGTTCAGTACTGCCGAAACTAGTGAGTGCTACTCACCCGAACGGGGATGTCAATCCCAAATAGATCTATTTATAACATTCGCGTTTACACCAGTAATTAACAGTTCATGATTCATGGGCATAGTGGGTTATCGCTACTTAGGCAAACTCGTAATTTGTTTAAGAGTGTACTTGCGTCCAAATGTAAAACAATGCATGTTTCTCACCCCAAAAGTTGTAAATCATTGTAATTGTATAAAATGGGGCTATGAACTCACCTCGGTGAATGAATTGATTATATAAATCAAGTGAATCGTCACGTGAAATCCGAATGCAACCTAATTAATTATAGGCCATATGAGTATAATGTATTTAAAATAAATACAACAATATAAATTATCAAGTTATATCACCACCCAATAGTTTTTGTTTAATTTATAAAAGTTGAAACAATATTTAAGTCACGCTTGATATTTAATGTCCGAGTATATGTGTCCGTAAAAATATTATCTTTGTCCAATAATTGATTATTTGTTAATAATACTTTATTTAATATTTTCAATATTTATATAATAATATTATATAAATAGTGTAATTATTTTATAAAATAATATTTATAAAGTTAAAAACATGTATAAATACTATATAAGTAATATATAAGTAATACTACATTATTTCTTAATGTTTTTATAGCCCAAACGGACCCGAAAACACTCGTAAACTACATTTTATAATTCTAACAGCTTGTTTGTATTTTTATAAAAGTGCAGAAAATTATTTATAAAAGTTAACTAGCTTATATAATTTCTAGTTAAATAACTATACACTTCTAGCCTCTGAAAACTTAATATTTGTAGTAAAATGTCATTCCGAACAACTTTGTAGTTTTATACTTGGGCCAAATTGGAACCAAAAGCCCTCAAAAACTCCGTTTTCAGATTCTGCAGTTTTCTCGCAGTTTCGAATTTAAATACTTTTCCGAAATCTTTAGAAATTCATAACTTTCTCATTTTAACTCCGTTTTGCGCGTTCTTTATATGTACAAAATTGTATCAAGATGATCTATCATAATAAAATGTTTACAGATTTTATAAAAAGTTGTACCGAAACAGTTTATACAAACTGTTTTTGTATATAAAAAAATTTATACATTTAATTATCGAAATCTTGCAAAATTCATATCTCCTTCATTATAGCTCCATTTTTCAAGTTTCTAATATATTCGAAATCGTATTGAAATGTACTATTTAAATCTGAAGTTTATATGTTTTATTAAAATTTGTATCTTTACAGAATAATCATTTTGTTTTAATAAACCATTTACAAAAATTGTTTTTGTAACTTTATTTTGTACAAACCTTTTAAATTAATTAATATCACATTATTAGGATACTTTAAGTCCTCTAATTTGTATCCAACTATTTATGTCAAATATGTCTAAATAACATGTCCACAACAATTATCTATTTATAAATTATATAAATAGACTTTTAACAATTTATTATATAACTTGTCCAATACTTGAAATATATTTAATAAAATGTGTTCTTGCTTTCTAGCATGTATTTAACATATTTTTACCATGAACATACGTTTACTTGAATATGTATAATCTTGTTTTTATTTTATAAACTTTATAAAATGATGACTAGTTGGTGATTTAACCATATAACAAATATATATGTATGAAATGAAATGATTATGAGAGTTTAGGGATTATGATAGACCTTATATGAATGGACGAAGAAGTGAACACAAATCAAAACCCTAGTTCTTCAACCCAGAATCCTTTTTAAAACCTAAATACTCCTTTGAAAACCCTAGCTTTCTTCCTTGTAAAAACCCTTGATATACCTTAGATATCAAACCTAAACAACCTTGTATGCTTGTATTGTTGCTAAAATAATAATTATGGAACTTCATTGTTCCCTAATTTGAGTCGTGGGTTGGAAGAGAAACAAAAAGATATGTGTTTTCTTGCAAGTGAAATGTGTGTGTATAAGTCTTGCATTATCCTTCTATTTATAGTGGAAGTATTACCTAAACCAACTAGCAAAGCAATGGACTTGGAGTGGTTTTGTGGGAAGGGTACAAGTGCTCTCCTCCTCCCAAGGAGGAGGCCATGATCAAAAGCAAGGAGGGGGGATAAGAGAGAGATTGGTTATCCCATGGGTAAAGATCTTGTGTTTACACGGTGGTTAATAAGAAGATGGTGGTTACTTGAAATGACATTAGTAGAGGTTTAATGAATTTATTATTGTGTGTATGATGTGGGACTGCCTAAATGGGTTATTTAGATAGAATTGATGTAAATTTTGTGTACTAGGTATAAAAGTGAATATTTGTTGAGGTATAGATGGGTTTT